>JAMFLM010000181.1:0-12250 GCA_027475705.1 Pythium catenulatum
TGGACCGCATAATTTGGATGACGGATCGATTTTTGTGGTCTGGACGACGCCGATGTTGCGTTTGGTCACGTGATGGATGAGCGAGCCTCCGACGTTCCATCTACCCAGTCCCCACGCGCAACTGGTGACCGGTGAAAATGAAACTCTGAGAGTCACACCCGACCCGCAGTCAGACAAACCAGCGGACCGTCGAGGTGTCGGTCAACATGGAGCACGACGCTGGTGTGTCGAGGGTCTGGTCTCTTCCTTGTCAAGCTTCCATATCCTGTGGCACGAGAGACGCCGATCGATGAACAAGAGCAGGCGTGGCGCGCTTCGCTTGACGTGGTGTGTCTCGCACCTCATCGTGTTTATCAATCGGCAACTTCGCTACTGACAGCCTCACAACGTTTTATTTGAAAGTGGCGCGCAAAAATATCGGAGTCGGAATTCAAACAAATCAATTATCTTTGCGCAGGTTATCAAAATAATATAGGTATGTGTTCTCGGAGACTTATGCGATGTCCTCCGAGCGGAGGTAGTAGTCAGCAAGGGTTTCGTCTGCGAGGCGCTTGAGCCGACTGTCTTCCAGTAGAACGTCCGGATCGGGTCGGAAAAAATTGAAATCAGCGTCGGTTGGAAGCGACCCGAGCCAATGGAGACCGTGGCGTGTGCGCAGTCGTGATAGGGCGACGTAGAGTGCGTGCGTGTCGACGCGTCTCACGTGCGGGGGACGCAAGCTCGTAATCGCGATGGCGTCCAGTGTCTCGCCCTGGACACCATGCACAGTTGTTCCGAACGCTGGCACAATGGGGAATCCCCTTATGGACAGAGACGGAGCCATCTTTCTGATTGATGCCGTGGTGAGATGCACCGGCATCACAGAAGCAGGCCAGTAGCTTGGGTTCGTTGGGTATCGGTCGGACGAGGAGCAGTTTGTCACGTCCACGTAAATGTTGCGTGGCTGACCGGAGGCGAGCCAAGCACCGTCGCTCTGCACTGAGAAAGTTGTGGTCTCATCCCAGTCGATGTGGTAGACGGTAGCAGCGGCTCCATTTGCGACGCCCTTCGACACACACTGGTTTTCCTTGACGCGGACGGGCATACCTGGTTGATCACCCAACGTCAACACGGTCTTCTAAGTGAAATTCATGCATGTCAACGGACGCGACCTCACCAATGTAGACGTAGAGAAAGAGCGGGATGTGTCCTGTGTCGTTGTCCGGAAGTTGTCTGAGCAAAGCGATCTCACTTGGCACTGCTCGCCGCGACAGCTGAGCTGGTATCACGTACACCTTGCGACTGGTCCCGAAGCAGTGTATGGCGGTACGGACGGCAAGATCGTTCGTTGCAACCCTGGTTTCGTTGTCGGTTGAGACTGTCTTGAACGCGCCTCCCGAGCTAGACGCACTTCCCGATGCCCGATGATGCAATGACGTGATGTAGTCGCGACAAGCTGAGGTCCAATTCCCCAGCCGTCCACTGGCGAGCCAATCGCCCCATTGTGGATCCTGGCCGAACCGCATATTCTCCGTGAGATAGACCACCTTGCGAATGTTGCGGTATAGTCTCAAACCTCGAGACTGGGCTTCGGTGAGTGGTTTGGCGCCGTTTGTCTCCCTGAACATTGGCAACCCTTTCACACAGCGCAACTGGCAGTGGTCGAACATCAGGACCGCCAGCAGCCCGCCGAAATCTCTCGATTTGTCTTCCTTTGCGTACTGGATAGATTCCTCCCATAGCCCGAAGAAGCCGAGGTCGGTCATCGACATCTCGTCGGCGATTACGCATTGCACAGGAGCCCACTGCTGGAGAAGCGTATCGGAGGGTGACCGGACATGTTGTGGGACTGTTGTGGGATTGATCCCGAGGCCGACAGACGAGTGCATCGTTGACCCCCGCAAACTCGCAGCAACCATGCCAGTCGACGCAACCACTGCAACTGCTCGTGGGTGCTGCCACGCGGTTACGAGAGCGCGCACGGCCGAAATGATCTGAGACTTCCCGGTTCCACCGGCGCCAGTGATGATCACGGGAGTGTCATCAAACAAAGGATGCTCTGTGCCTGGAACCGCGGCCTCCACCAGCTTTCTCAGGAGGGGAATCGCGATCAACGTGAAGGCGACATGCTGCAGTCGGTTCAACCGAAAATGAACCGATACATCCTTGACGGACGCGAATGGCTCCAACTCCTGTGTGGGGCGCCTGTCTCCGTCGAATGATAGATCTTGGACCGCTCTGTGGAGAACTTCTACCGTCACAGCACTTGTTCCCGCCGCTGAGTCCGCCCAGGCGATTGCATCAGAAGCTGCAGACGTGGCGTTGTTGTGTTTCTCGAACGACTGGATTTGCGCCCGAGTAATGATGCCCGTGCTCGCAGTGAGACTGAAACTCTCGTCAGGTGGTAATGGCACAGACGTGATTGTCTCGAGAAGCAATCGCACAGCAGGCGAGGTGTCGTCGGTAGCAGGTGCTGGCTCAACGAGGGAATCCGAGTCCGCGTCGACATCACCATAAAACTCTGCGGGGACAGTCTCGTACTGAGCAGCGGGCCTCGAGTCGTCGCATCGTTGATGGTGAGCCCTCGTGTCGATATCATCGTCGTCGAAAACTTCAACGTCGCTGCCCTCCTCGGACGATGAGCACTGTCTAGCCCGATATTCCTGGGCTTTTTGGAGGCCGATGTAATGTTGCTGATGGTGTTCGAGGCGGCGAGTGACGGCGACACCCGCGGAAGGTATCCATCGCTCAAATAGCGTCCTCGCTGACCCGCTCGCGTCCAGAATCACGCGCACATCCCGGAAAGGGTGGTACAGAAGTGCAACCATCCTGTAATACAGCTCCGTTTGCTCAGCGTAGTCGTCGTTGCCGAGCCGCGAGGCATCAGGCAGGCGGGGACCAATTATCTCTGGCACACGCGGGAAGTCCAGACGGCGATACTTGTGCAGACGCAAATGCTCTTGGATCTCTCCCGGTTCTTCTGATGCGAAGTCGCATTGCTCCCCCCGTCTGATCCCAATCTCTCCAACACGGGAGATCCACGAGCAGAAGTCGTACCAGCACCAGTCCTCAAGGCATCGAGGGCGCTCCAGATATCGCGCGATTGACGTCTCAGCGTACATGGCATGGTTCCTCGACACAACGGTTGCTTCGACAGCACAATTGTTGAGAAGGTTGAGACCCTCCAACAGAACGAGGCGCTCGAATACGCAGCCGAAAGTCACAGCTTCTCCTTCGTGGAGTATAGCGGTCGCTAATGGACCGCCGATCTCCATGACGCCTGAAGTCGAGTAGGCCAGCGCCAATAAACGACCGATGCCCTGAGAATACACCGTTGACTGAAGAGCACTCTCGCGCGAAACACGCCGCTTGAACGCCAAGTCTACGACGGCGACATTGTCCAGCACGGACTGTCGCTTGATCGCGTACTGCAGTGCATACCGCGCGGCCTGCAGACTGTCACCAGACCACAAGACACGCGCGTCCATGTTGAAGTGGAAAACCCGTCGCCATAACGGAATGAACGGGTTAAGCCACTGGTTGCCCAAACGCCGGCGATAGACAATCTCGTTGGCCGCATTGAGGCACGTGGCGGGGATCAGTTTCCGGAAGAACTTGTACCGGCATTTCGTGCCTCCTTTTCGTCCTTTGACACATGAGCGGGTGTGCCTCCACGCGTGCACCTGATCCCTCAAGAGCAGTCGACTCATCTGCACCTTCGCTGTCGCTGCATGGCGGGACAGACCGCAGAACTTGTGTCGTATTCCTTCCACCGCGTTTGACGAGCTGATGGCTCTGTTCTCACCATCCAGCGCACGCCACTGTTCTTCGACAATCGTTGACGTGATTTCCGACTCTGTGTACTTGTTCTCACAACTGTCGCACACAGCAACGACAGGGACTGGCGCAGAGGCCCTGAGCACATGCTTGTACTTCTGTGGGATGGCTAACGGAGAGAGCTCGCCGCTGCAGCCCGTGAGCGGGCAAGCGATCGAGCCGAGGCAACCGTACACCGGGAGCTCCGCTGCGAAAATAGATGCGCAGTACTGCTCAAATCTCTGCCTGAGCTCGCGACTGGCAAGAAGCTGATCCCAATCTGACTGGGTCTTCGGCAATCCGGCAATCCAAGCAACGCCATGATGATGGATGAAGAGACGGCCTTGTTGTTCCAAGGCATACAGCAGCGTCTCAACAAAGCCGAAAATTCCCCGCCGAGATTTGGGTTTGTTTGCCTTGACGTCCCACCCGAACAAGATGTCGATCAGCACATAGCAGCATAGCTTGTAGTACTGAGCCTGGACAGTCGTGTTCCCCATGATGAGTTGCGCCATGTCCGAGCTGCAAGGCATGTTGATTTCCCGACATTCTGACAGGGACTCGGGCCTGCCGTTCGGGAGCGTACGTCCAGTCCAGAACGCACAGATCAGCGAGCAATCGGGATTCGGCGTAAGCGTCCAAAACACCGACGGGGCCCCGTAGCGAATGATCATAGCGTCGGCCTTCCGTGTCATTGACTCTCGTTCTTCATTTGAGCCCCACATCTTCGACGCCGCAGCATTTATGGATTTCAAAAGCGTGTTGGCGGACGCGTCGCCAACGGGAGGGATGAACGGTCGCCCCGCTCTCCATGACGCTCTCTGCTCGGCGCGTTGGCTCATTGCCGCCTTTAACTGCGATGGTGTCACCTTCATGGATGTTGTTGCAAGCGACGGGTCTTGTCCAACGCGCAAGAAGACGCTGCTCTTGACACGTTTGGTTGACAGGTGGTCAAACATCACGAGCTTGAAGAGAGAGTCTTCCGCAAACCGATTAGACGACAAGTTGAGGTAGTGGAGCACAATTTCTCGAGAGCTGTAGCGATGCGAACGGGGTGTTGAGAAACCACCAACACCGAACGTGAAGAGGTGGGGGAACAAGCGCTCCACGTAGTTTGCGTCGTTTGCCTGCAAAATTGTCGTAGAGCGGCGCGCAACGAAGGTCCTTGAACTGGACGTCACATTCGCGACTGCGACCGCAAGCCGATCCTGTTCACTGTGGTCTGCTGTTGTGTCCATCAGAATCGTATGCGACTCCACGACGGTGCATTCCCGAGTAGCATCGTCACTCGACGCATCCGACGAACGTGTGATCGTCGCCTGTCGCGCCCTCGCTTGGGCGATGAGCTCTTGAGTGTCTTCGTCCTCCATCAAACGCGTCGTGATCAGGGTCGAATCATTCGAAGTGGTTCGGAGCGTTGCATCAACACCAACGTCGGCGTAGAGCGGATTGACACGACGCAGAAGATCGAGTGCCCTTGATACTCGCTCGCCATTGCATTCGTGACGCTTTGCCATGAGGAGCTCTTGTGCAGGAGTCATCGGTCCCGCCAGGATAAGCTGGAAGTTCTCGGGGCCCACTGTGCGTGGCACGCGGCTCGCAATCGTGGCATCGCGATTGTCCCAGCAAAGTACGTGGCTGTTCAGGACGTTGCCGGGTCCACCGTACACGACCTTAATGATACCGCGAATCTGCACGAGCCCAACCGCCTGGCGTTCGATGTAGTTGGCCTCGTCGATCTCAGCAAACGCGCCCGCGACAAAGCCGTCGGCGATTGCGAACCTTGGGGGCTTGCACGCATCTGCTGCAACGGGTCCGCGCTTGAGGCGAGTCTCGAGAGCTTGAAGATGCCGAAGTGCTGCAATCGTGATCCAGGCGTAGACACTACCATCGTCGCTGCGGCGAAATGCCTTTGGAGACAGAAGCAATCCGGCGAGCCGTGTGTCGATCGAAGAGCAGTCGTAGTTGTCGATGATCGCTTGCGAGCACCAAGCCCCACCAGAGAGGGAAGCACGCATGGCCTCATACGGTAGAGCGTCAATGCTGACCCGAGCAGCATCGCGCGGGAAAACCCACGTGTCTGTGACGGCACAGACCTGGCGGTCGAGAGCCTCATCACTGGTGTTCGCTCTTGCTTCGGACTCTAATCTGTGCGCGTCAAGATCAGATAATGGCTCGAACCCCAGAACTCGGTTCAGCTCTTCGAGGCGCTCGAAGTCCGCCCAGCGGTCTAACACACACAGAAGCATGCTAGTCTCGCGCGGCAAGCCACTATGCGCTCCGAAAAGAACACAAACCTGCTTCCTCGGGCTGCTGCCGGAATTGTGGATGACCGGACACGCGTACTCGGGGCGAAGTGGCACTGCTCGGGGAAGGCGCGAGTAGCGTCGCTCTGCGCCTGGCCTCCAACGCCCAACCAGCCCGCGCGAGCTCAACTCTCCTTCGAAGCGAAATCGGTCGCCTTCCGCTCATCAACTACCTTTGATCAAGGATATTTTGGACTGCTCCTAAAAGGACAACATCGCTGGTTCGACCACCTCACGAAGAGGGGCATTCTTCGTGTTACAGCTGGGCTCATCCTATCCGTCCGAACTGCACACATGGGATGCTTTGCTGCCTCCACAGGATTGAAACCGGTCGCACCCAACCCATCCGGATTCACGTGTACTAGGTACCGCGCTCGTACCGACCAGTTCTGCGAGAGTGCGAGTACGTGCGAGGTGTTTTAGCTGTGCACCCACCAAACGCAGCTGAGCTTTACAGAACGAAAGGTCATCCCTGAAGAGGCCATTCGGTCGCTGTTCATCCCCCACCACGCCAGACAGACCATCACAAAGCATTTTGAGCGATGAACACGCCCGGTGAAGCACCTACGGGGCGGACGAGGCCTCGATACACGGTCAGCGAGAAGCTGGAAATCGTCCGGTTTGCGCGCTCGAACTCCGCGCAGGCGGCATGCCAGCAATTCAACGTTGCGCGTTCCAGTATCTACCTTTGGACTGCGCAGGAGAGCACGTTACTGGCCACTCTTCACGAAGAACGTAATCGCGGAGGAAACGGCGGTGCGGCTGCAAATAACTCCTCGGTCGGGATCACCTCCGTGCAGCCCCAGCCACGAGAGCAGGTGACGGACGAAGTGAGGGCGCCGCCTCCTGGTTTCGCAGATCCCCAAGCAGACAGCAACGTGGTACCGCGTCTTGATAGCGCGCCGCACAGCACAAGACCAACAACAATGCCGTGCGAGCGAGAAAACACGATTGGCCCCGTCCTGGTCGGTTACCAGGGTGCGGATCGCGGATTCACTTGTGCCGCAGCCAAACTCGCGTTTGCCGAAGCGTTGTCTACCACGACATCGACGACCGCCAATTTCGTACTCACCGGCTACCCCCAAACATCTCACGTGCTGGATGCTCTCCGTAACCAAGAAATTGAAGTCGCGTTCATCGCGACAGACATGCTGCTGTCGAACACCCACCATGCTGCCCTCAACCAAGTGATCGTCTCTCGCTTGAAGATAACGAGGGAGGTCGTCGTACAAGAGGACGTGGAGGTGTGTGCACTACCCTCAACCAAGCTGTGTGATGCAGACTGTGTCGTTTCGGATTGGCGAACGTTGCAACGCTGCGAGGAGTTCATTGTGCAGCTCGAGAAGCAGTACAACAAGCCAATTTACCGCCAGGTGGAGTGGGACTGCGCGGCAGCGTGCGAGCTCGTTCAACGTGAGAAGGCTGCGAAAACCCTGGTGCTCTGTACTGCGAGCGCTGCAGCGGCTAACGGACTGATCGTTCTACAAGGCCGGCTCCTTGGCTCTCCCGCTCGGTCTCGCTACAGCATCCTTCGGCGCGAGGGCGCAACACCCTTCACATTCCAGAACATCGCTCACGCATCTGCCCCGGCCTCGACGACTTTTTGTTGCACTCTTCTCATCAACAGCACCACGCACGCTATCTTGGACATCATAAGCGCATTCGCATTCCGCGGATTGGAAATCGTGTCCTTTCACACAAGAGGCGACGAGGAGCAGCAGCGGTACGCATCGGTGACATCGTCCGCTCTTGATGCAAGCTCACCCTCTCACTTTTTTGTTGTTGTGTCTATAGGCGGTCATACGTCATCTCGTACAGGGCGAGTATGAATCCCCTTGTGGAGAGAGGGCTTCAAGTTCAACTCGAGGCAGCAGCGGAACGTGTTGTTGCCCTGGGACATTTCACGACCCATATGATACAATCGGCGACGTAATCGCTACAAAGAGCTTCATTTAGTACGTTTTATGCAGTTCCATCCACTCCTGACCCTAGCCTTGCGAGTGAGTGCAGCCTCGATGATGAAACGTAGCGCATGCCGAGAGCTCGACAACTACATTTCTGTCTTGATGGCGTCGAGGCTCGTTGACAGTTGGCAGGATTGCTTTGCAAACAGCTTCAGGGACCACAACTTGGAGATGAGAATGACATCCCCGTCGTCCGGCAAGCCAGCGTCAGTCTCGTCGACCCCGTACAACGATGCCGTCACCAGCTCTGAGTCGACGACGCCCTTGTTATCGGTGTAACGTTCTTTGAACACCTAAGACGACAGTGTGTTCATGAACAACACGCTTTCACATTCATCGCCCGTTGCATGCTCACCTCGTGCATTTCTTCGACGCTGTTCGTCACACTGATGTCGGTGAGGTGGAGCCGCGCCACGACACCTGTCGGGCACGACTCGAATGAGGTCCACACGACTCGCATGCGGACCGCAATCGTCGCGGCAACGCTGCTAGGGACACCGCGACCATTCGGATCCTCCGCCAAGATGAAAGCCTTTAGGTCTACAACAAGACAATCGTCAGAGTCGCAACCCATCACCCCTCGCAGAAAGATGACTCACCGCAGGCACAGTCGATGACACGCTTGGCGGCTCCGCGTTCGATCGCACGTCTCACGCGCCTGAGCGGTGACTCATAGACAGACGGTGCCTCTGAGCCGGCACCAACCGATCGTTCTCTCGCAGCTACAGGGACGGTGCCGCTACTATCACTAGTCGCCGGCATGTCGGGCTGTGACTCTTCGCTGCCCGGGACTGACGTCGTGTCCGAATTGCCGCTACTCGCTCGCTTCTTCGAAGACCCAGTCGTGGCACCAGCCCCGGCCGAACGGCGGTTGGGAGCTGGCCCACCGTTTTCGGGATCACGCTTGTTCGAGGCCGGCACGACAACCATTGTCCGATCGGAGCGACAAACAACAATGAGGATTTCGTGAGAAGGACTTTCACGGCCCACCATGGCTTTCCCCAAAAGCTCCTCTCCAACACTCCTCGCCATAAGTGAGCTCACTGCTGTCCAGCGCCTTGTGCGAGTGCGCAAGAGGAAAACCGTCGATTCTGACGCCATTGGTGGCTTCAGAGTGGAAACAATTCGCCCGTGTGTATACATCCCGACAAACACACAAGAACGTTACTTCCTCCCCTGTCGCTTTTTTTAAAAAAATCCAGCCCATCTCTTTCCATCCTCAAACAAACGCGTGGTCTTCAACATACCGTGAGCCCCATGACCCTTATGCACGTTCCCAAGACGTATGCCGAGGAGCAAACGACTGCACTCTAGCAATCACTGTGCACCACGGAGGGCGATCTAGGAGAGCCCGAATTCGTGCTCATCCTAACTGGATACAAACGTACCCCCCTCCCTCTTCGCCTTTAGGCTGCTACCTTCAAACTGCTGCCACCTCAACTTCAAGTAGGCGACGATGCACTCGCGTTGGAAGGATGCACTCTTCCAGTTTCACCCCCGACGCTACCTGCATGGGCTCAGTATGGAAGTTCTCCACAAAACTGTGGCCATTCGGCTTCACCAACTCCCGAACGACACCGTCGCCCGCGTACAAGCCCGGTCTCCAAACTGGAACTATCCCCACACTCGAACAATTCACCCATGCTCCAACGGCAACCTACATCGGCCGGCGAGGGATCGGGTTAGTCTCCTTCGCCGAACAATCGAGCGCGAACTCGTCGTGTTACGTACAGCTGCATGATCACAGCACCCGCCTTTCCGGCGCACACCACCATCACCGTCAACGGAGTGATGGGAGGCCAAACTGGCGCGTCGGCAGAGAGCTCAGAAACTACAACCTCTGGTTCATGTTCACCATCATTTTCGAGGAGAGAGAGAGAGAGAGAGAGAGAGAGAGAGAGAGAGAGAGAGAGAGAGAGAGAGAGAGAGAGAGGTGTTATCCAAACCGAACCCTCTCAACAAGACTGTCTCCACGTCTGGCTACAGTGCCGTCATCATCAGGGCAGAATTGGGGGACGAAGTCATAGAAGAAGCTTCTCTGGTGGTAGCGCCAGTGGAGCGTGATTCTATCACCTCGCATCAACAGCATCGAGCTGTCGATCTCAAATAGGAAACAATGCTATGCCAATGGCTGCGAAAGGCACTCAGCCTGCCGACGATCATGTCGATGGACCTCGGCGGACCAGGTCCCGATGCAAAGCCATAGATAGCACACAGTCGCCTCACGGTCCTCTGCAGCCAGCCAAAAATAAAGCGATAATTTTGCAGTAAGCACTCCGATTTCCTTCTTTTTCCATTTGAGACAAACCTGTAAAACTGGCATTATCATCTCACGCACTATAACGGACGATGCATCCATGCGGCGCAAAACCAAATCACAGGAACAAGTTGGATCCAACCTACCTACAACTCTGAACTTGGACATGCATAAGATCTTTTCAGAAACACAGAAACACCGAACAAAACTTGTTCGAAAAAACGCCACATCGTTCGGACTCCTCCTTGCAAGCCCAGATCGCTGCTCGTTACCCTGGCACTGATCGGACCTGTTAGTGCTTTCTCGACAGTAAGAGTCCGATACTCACTGGATAAGGGCGAGCAAACAGACGCCTCTGCCCGGTCACACGGACAATTACCACGAACTTGCCACAAGACACGCAGTGACCCTTCGCCAGCCACACAAACAAGCTCGACACACATGGGCTGGCGGCAAACAACTATACTGTTGTGGCTAGCCCAAATTCGAGGTGAGTTCCAAACTAAACAGCTCCGCTTCACACTACTAACCTCACACTGATGTTCTGTCACTAGACGGACTCGCCGTTGGGGCGACCGCCGAGAACCCTATCGAGATCATGGATGATTCTGTTGATGCAGAACCTGTCCGGGGGGATTCGTCTGGAGCTTGTTCGGCCAACCCTATCGCTATCAGTGACAGCGAGGAAGAAACGCAGACACCAGTCAAGGGCGACTTTCAGCACCCGCCACCGTACGTCCCCGACAACTGGCCGTCGCGACTACCGTACTGGACATCGAATCGAGGGACGCACAACGCCGAGTTCGCCGATGTCGACCTCGGCTCGTGTACGTGTGCTCGCAGATGCCGTGTAAACGAGTGTGCAAACGCCAGAAGTGCTGTCTTCTGCGACGACACCAACTGCACCGCCGGGGATAGGTGCGGTAACCGACTAGTCGACTGCGACTCACTGAGGCTAACACGATGCATCAAGGGCCTGGGGGTTACAACCACCCGGACGATTCCGCCCCGAACAGTTGTCGGCGAGTACTGCGGCTACATCATTCTGCTCGACAACCTGACCGTCAAGCAACGTGAGCGTGGTTTCGCGCTGAAGTTCAAATCCAGGGACATGAGTGGGGCACGTGTCGTCGTCGACGCAGCGGCAGGTGGGAGCGTGTGCAGATTTGTGAATCATTCCTGCCTCCCAAACTGTAGGTTCGAGGAGCGGCAACACCGCTCGACAAGAAGAATGGTCGTCGTCACGGAAAGACAAATCCTCCCCGGGGAGGAGATCACAGTACTGTACAAGAAGCATGTCTCCTTTGCCTGTCTCTGCGGAGAAGCGAATTGTCAGTCTAAGCGTAACGACCGCGTCGTGACAGCGAAGCATACGATCGGATAATATATGTTGTATATATGCTGTCTACACACAATCGCGGCTTGGATCTCCCTACGCACTCTTCCGCAGACGCAGACGAGTGCATGTACGCGTGTGGGTTGGTTGATGTTGCGCAATTCGTCGCAATACGCGCCGCGGTGTCGCTCTCCGCTGGATCACCGCCAATCTCGACGAGATGTCGTACCATGTTGCACCGTGTCTTTTTCGTCTCCATTGCGAAGTCTTCCGTCCACGAGCATATCCCACTTTGCCAGCAACTTCACGTGCCTACTTCAATAAGCTAGTCCGATACCCTTAGGTGCGGTCTTTTTTGCCAAAGTTCGGTATGATATTTCTGAGTATTTCGGTCAAAAAGGTACAACGTAAGGGTCATTATATTGACTGAGTGGATCTGAGTCGTAGGTCTTTACGTGGGTGATAAACACTAAAAGGTTTTGGCCTCACCTCGACCCCATTTGGCTCTACCCAGAAGCTTCGTCTGAGTTTCTCAGGCGCTCGTCTGAGTATCGGACAGTCCGAAAACAGCATGTAATCACGGTACTACGCC
>JAMFLM010000182.1:0-12216 GCA_027475705.1 Pythium catenulatum
TGAGACATGCCTCCTTCCCGCGCGAGCGTCTCAAGAGGACCAGTCAGACATTTCTTTATTGTTATAATCGGATCTGCTTTTCACGCCAGTGTGCCGCGAACACTTCTGTGGGGCGGCTTCTCAGTCGCCAACTTGGTCGTTCGACTAACGACCGCCTTCGAAGAAGAGCGGGGCCGTTGAACTGGACCGCAGGTGCGTTTGGTTGTTGCGTGTGGGTACGCGTGGGGTATATAAAGAACGGCGCGCGGTCCAGCTGTTGTCGTGGGGGTGCTTGCGAAAACGTGCAGCTGCGTTGGGGGTAGATAGAGACTGAATTGCGTGACACTCCGCCAAGAAAATTCTAGGAACAATCTTTATCCTTACCCTAGCCTACCCCTCGTTGGATCTTCTCTGGCCCGTCCGGAAACCGGAAGCACCGTATACGGCGTGTATACCGCCGATGTGTCTGTTCGGCGATCCTTGACTGAGGATGTGCGCGCCAGCCACTCATTCCACCTTCCGTCACAGATCCAGATCAGCGAAATCGTCGCGAAAATGGAGGATGCGAGGAAGCGTCGCCGCTTCCCGGATGACGGGGAAGAATCGCTAGATGAGAACGCGAGCGAGGCTAGTGAGACCATCTACATCGCGGAGCCTCCGCAGGAACTTGAGTTTCCCGACTGGGATGCGTTTGCGGCATACTTTAAGCTGTATCAAGAGGACACAAGCCAGGTTCGTAAGAGTCTGCGCGACGGAAATAACTCTGGTGTACAGAACGCTGAGGTGTCTTCTCTAGGTCTTTCGGATCAGAACTACTTGCAGCGTGGCGTCTCACAACGCCCAGACCACACGCAAAGCAAACGAGCGTCGACAGCAGTATGAAAACGCCCTTGCTGAGTACGAGGCCGCGTCAGAAGCCGGGGAGGATAAGCTCAAGAAACCCAAGTGGCGCAGTGCTGGCGTTACGCTGATTCCGGACTCGTGCCCTCACGACCAGTACAACATGAAGGCAGTCTGCACGCATAGCGGCGTGTACAGACCGCGCGGCTCGGCAAAGAAAAAGGCGAGGTATCGCGCGATGAACTGTCCGGCCTCGGTAAGTCCATTTTTCACGTGGGTGTATAGCGGAGTGTGGCAGACTGTAGGATGCCTGCGGAGTGTATGCGGAGTGTACGCAGAGTGTGTGTGGAGTGTGCGCGGAGTGTGTAGGCGTGTGTGGAGTGTGCAGAAGCGCACGGAGTGTACAACGAACGACTAGCTAAATCACTTCTTTTTTGTAGATTGCTGCGTGCATTCAGCAGAGCGGGGATACGTACGTGGTTCGGATCACGAAGGCCGTCGTCGAACACAATCACCCCATAACTCCCGAGAGATTCGACAAGTATCCAAACAATCGTCTTCAGCTCAGCACGGCACAAGTGAGTCACGTCGACGAGATGCGCAGCTCTGGTATGAAGGCTAAGTCCATCGCGATGTACATCCTGCGCTCATCGAAAAGCAAGCCAACCATGTACGACGTGCACAACCTGGTTGCGAGGCTGAAGAGTGAAGCAAGGAAAGACACTACCGTTTCGTCGCGGACGAAGCAGTGGGTGGAAGATTTTGCGCAAGAGATCGGCAACGTTGCACGCATATTCTTTGACGAGAAGAAGGTAGGAGAAAAATAATGGCATGGTCGGGTGTGAGTCTCCGCACTCACAGGTTTTCAATTCGGTGTGTAGATTGCGATCTGCATCACAATACAGAGCAAGTTCATGCGCAAAGTCTTCCGACTGTTCCCTCAAGTGCTCATGATCGACGCCACCCATGGCACGAATGAGGAGCGGTACAAGCTCTTCTCCTTTATGGTGGTGGACGCCTTCGGCAAAGGCCAATACGTTCAGCATGCGTTGGTGGAGAATGAGCGCAAGGAAACGCTGGCTACGGCGTTGACGCAGTTCAAGGAGGCCAATCCATCGTGGAAGCAGATCAAGTGCGTGATTATCGACAAAGACTTCACTGAAATTGCAGTCTTACGCGAGCATCTCCCGCAAGTCAAGATCTTGCTGTGTCAGTTCCATGTCGTCAAATACCTGACCGAGCAGATCACGAAGTACGATTTCTCGCCGTCGCAGAAGGATATTTTGGCGGGCGCGTTCAGTCTTCTTGTGAAGGCTGTCACACGAGAAGAGTACAACAAGCAGTGGAAGCTGATTCTACACGTGGCCAACTCTTCTCTGCGGGCTGGAGCATCAGCGGAGGCCACCACCAAGGCCACCACCGAGGAAGACCCGAAGAGCAACACGGAGGCCTGCAACGAGGAAGGCTCGGATGACAACAAGGAGGAACACCCATTCATCACCTACTTCAAGAAAAACTGGGCGAACTGCGTTGACATGTGGTGCTCCATGCATCGCCTCGACCTGACCACGCTGTGCACCGACACCAACAACCACCTCGAGGCCACCTGGAAGCAAGTGAAGGATCTCGTCGACGCAAGCATCCCGTTGGATGAGTGTATTGCTCGTGTCATGATATATCAGACGCTGGCAGAAATCGAGTTCGAGAACGCAGCCAACCCCGTGACTCAGGTGTACGACCCAAACCGAGACAAGGAACTCAATTCACTTGCAACAGTGGTGACCGACTATGCGGTGGATGTCGTGAAGGCTCAGTACCGTATCGCCATGAAGGCAAAGTACAACTACTACCCTGTTGGAGACAAGTACTTCATTAGAGCTGAAGGCATGCCAGACGACGAGCCCAAAGACGAGTACGATGTGGACAAGACCTCGTGGAAGTGCAGCTGCCCGTTCATGGTGATGATGCTGCTGCCGTGCCGGCATGTGATCTACATCAGGGTCCACAAGAACTTCGAGTCCGCCTTCCCCCCGCCTGGACTTCTCGACACACGATGGCAACGCGTGCATGCTGCCCAGGATATCCCGATCGACGCCTTGACCATCCCAGCATTCGCTGTCCGACCGGCGACTGCTCGCGTCATTTCGGCGAAGACTCAGCGCGAAAAGTACAAGACCGCGTCCATCGTTGCTGATCGCATTGCGGATTCTATGGCGCAGTTTGGAACAGAGAAGTTCAAGCAAGCACTCGATTGCCTCGAAAAAATCTCCGAAAAATTCAAGTTCGGAGGATGGGAAGGGCTGCTGTCTGTGGACCAAGAATCAGTGTCCGTGTCGGCGAGTGACACGATCAACCATCTGGACGCCGACGCTGCCAACACTCCGGACGCCGACGCTGCCAACACGCCGGACGCTGACGCCGTTTGCACTCCGGACGCCGACGCTGCCAACACGCCGGACGCTGACGCCGTTTACACTCCGTCACACGCTACCAACACTCCGCGACACGCCGCCGTCGACACTCCGCCACACGCTGCCGCTGACACTCCACAAAGTGCTCTGCCGGCTCACTCTCCCTTCGACGACACGATGTTGGACGAGGATCCGGAGAGGCGAAGCATCGAAGCGCTTTCGCAGGCTGGCCTCATTGACAGTGACTCTAGTGAAGCCGAATGGGAGATACAAACGCCAGCAAAACGTCGAGGTGTTCCGAAGACTGTCGCCCGCCGTCGAGAAAAGCAAAAACGCGTGGCCAAAGCGAAGCAGGCCGCCAACGCTCTCCACGACGACTTCACTTTTGAGACGGTTCGCGTGGCAATGTTGGGACCTCTCTCTCTCACTCGAGTCGAAATCATCCACAGCAAGATCTTTATCGACACGCGGCCACTAAAAGAGTACAAACCGCCAGTTGCGTCCAAGATTCAGCAGAAGAACGCTCATCTCGTCACGCCTGAAGACTCCATTTTCGCCGTACTCCCCCCTTCCATCGTGGACAAGGCGTCAGCTGCTGTCACAAAATATCGCGACCGATGCAAGAACGTGGCGGAGAAGGACATCGCGATTACCTTCCCAGGGGTGTGCGCGTACTCGGCAGCTACAATCCAAGCCATGTCTGTCTGGCACAGAGTCCTCGATCTCGCTTCCGCACTACGTCGCTGTGTGGCTTGGATAGAGAAAGCGCCTGAGATGGACAGTGACGTTCCTGATTGGATGAAAACTTGCTCAGCTCGCGACGCGGTTCGAGCAGTTGAAGACCTCCACGTTCTCGGTGCAACGGTACGCAGTGACTGCCTTTTTGTGGTTTTTACGCAGACTGATGTGACTTTTGGTTGTAGGCTGAAACTGTGCTCTCTCTAGCCGACCGCTCTCACGTCTCTAATGATGCTATCATCGCGGTCTTACGAGCGGCGCTGCACAACGACGACGTCAGCGTCAAGATGATCTTTTCGCGTAGCAAGGGCGAGGACTTGGCTGACTTCGACGAGCTCACGTCAGAATGGACGGCAATCCCGATCTTCCTCCAAGATCTGTCTCATTGGGGCGCTGTCCTCGTCCAGAGGTCGACTAGAACAATTCTGTCTTACGAACCGTACGGCAAATACTTGAACCTGATCGACGACGTCGTCGAACGCCACGTTCTACCAGTCGTCGGCCACAAGTTCAACACGAACGACTTCAGCGACTTCCCCTACCAGACGGACGGATACAGTTGCGGCATTTACGTATTGCTCTTTTTTGAGAGCGTCATTCGTGGGCTGAAGGTGCCCAAGATCACGCGAGAGGTGCTTGCCTACAGCCGCTACAGATACATCACAATGTGCATCCAATAAACAGTGCCGTTTTAGTATGCAGAGGAGCGTCGTTGTCCGCTGTCGTTGTCCATTGACAGACACACAGAGTTGGAGAATTTGGAGTAGCACGGCACGGAGTTCGAACAGCACGGATTGGGCATCATGTAGCGCAGTCGCAGTGCCCTGCAGAATGACCAAATCCAGGCAGAGTGTCCGAGCGACACAGAGTGTAGTGTGAGCGGGATGCGACGGAGTGTGGCGGAGTGTGGCGGCGTGTGAGCGGAGTGTGAGCGGAGTGTGGTGGAGTGTGAGCGGGATGTGACGGAGTGTGGCGGAGTGTGAGCGGAGTGTGGCGGAGTGTGGCGGAGTGTGAGCGGGATGTGACGGAGTGTGGCGGAGTGTGAGCGGGATGTGACGGAGTGTGGCGGAGTGTGAGCGGAGTGTGGCGGAGTGTGAGCGGAGTGTGAGCGGAGTGTGGCGGAGTGTGAGCGGAGTGTTGGTGGAGTGTTCGTCGAAAGTCAAGCAGAGTTGACAGAGTGTCACGGAGTGTACTTGAAGTGTCATGAACGTGGCACCATCCTTGTTGGCAGTTGCAGGACAAGACAGCGTCTGCCGTGCCATTCACAGCCACGAACTCACGGTATCCGGATATACACTGGCACGTATACCATATGCTCTCCATGCTCTGGCTCTTTACGCAGAGTGTCGTGGAGTGGCATGGAGTGTACCCACTTTGACACTCCCGGAGTGTCACACGATTGAGTGCCGGGGTAGATAATACGCGCGCTTGACCACGCACGTATTCGCAACGGACACAGGACGCCGCCGGTCGGCGCCTGCTGCTGGACACACCCGCCGTGCGCTGAGCGGGATGATTTGCAGCCAGCGAGGTCGCCACCGGGCAGCTGAGCTCGCCGGCGGTGTCGCCAGCGACGCACTTGGCCGATGGTTCCAGCTGATTTGTAGGATCGACGTTCCGTTCGGCGGGGCACCGGCGTCACTGGCGACTGGCGACTGAAGTGAACCCATGAGAGACAAGTGAGTGATGGTCGACTTGAAGTCCAAGTGGCATACACGGAAAACGAGACGAGATTCGTCGTCTTCGTTTGGAAGAGATTCGACGCACGCATGAGTCAAAGTAGTCGCCGCGCGTGTATGTCGGTGTGTCCTTTGGTTCGATCGGCAGAAGGATCAGGGCCGTCGCAGAGAAGCATGCGGTATGCAGCCTTTTGATACTGGAGACGCTGGGATATGGTTTTCCGCCGTCGTCGTCTTCACATTCTCTGTGACATCTTGTGTGAGCCTACTGTAGAGTTGTAACGGAACTCAGCTAAGTTCTCTGCGGCATGTGCGGGGCGGGTGGCCCTTCAGGGACGAGATACATGGCCATGCTGTACCTACCCGGCCACAAGTCAGCCACGCAAGACTGGACGGAAGGCCTTGACGAGCGGGACTCCATTCTCCCGCACATGATTTATCGACGTTTTATCTGTGGGCTGTGATATACAATGCGTGGTGAGGATCCTGTTGCTTGATGATTCTGCTGCACCCATGCTGTCACCGCCCGAGCAAGATATACGACCTCTCCCTTCCAACCCACGCCCATGGATGTGAGTGGTGGTCGTGTGAGCGTGGCGATAGTGACGGTATTCAGAGGATGCACCCACGATCACCCCACGCATCGTTGTGTGTGATATCAGGGCTTCGTTATGAGAATGAAATCCACCCCACGTGTTAGGAACCCAACAGAGGAGTTCACTCGCCTTCCCGAAGGGTTATCACAGCAGCATCCGTGTCTCTCCAGCGACGCGCACGCCGCGGCGAGCGTCCCGCGGCGAGCGTCCCGCGGCGAAGACTGGCTGCAGCGGCGCGCTCGCCGCGTTCCACATGGAGTCGGATGCGGACGCTTCGTAGCTCTTCGCCATTTCCCGACGCAGCGGTCGGTGCTGCAACCCCATGGTCGCGTCGACACTCAGCAAGCGGTCCACATGACGCTCGATTGCTGGACTGGATTCACCACAATATTTCAGGAGCGACCAGCGCGTAGCCGCTCACGTGAAGAACGCCTAGTTTCGTTACTACTTTTAAGTACAAGTGAAGCCGGCATCCTCAAGGCACAATGTGTAACCTATGACGACGTCGAAGCGGCAGGTGCCACCAAGGGAGCGGAGACCTTTACCGCCACCGCCACCGACAACTGCGAGAGCCAGCTCTCCGAGTCCAAGCGATGGCCCAGCTTGTGCGCTGTCCACACCGCCGTTTGCAAACTCCGGAACGGCAGATGCGCGTGCTTTGGATCGCTCGCCGCG
Organism: Pythium catenulatum; assembly: GCA_027475705.1. NCBI lineage: Eukaryota > Oomycota > Peronosporomycetes > Pythiales > Pythiaceae > Pythium > Pythium catenulatum. Next base: position 6,919 of record JAMFLM010000182.1, read on the forward strand.
TGCGCTGGGAGAAACGTTCGGAAGAGCCACGCGAGCAGCACACGCCGGTCGTACCGGACGGCCCACTGCACAACGCCCGTCGAGAACAGCGAAGGTGCGTTCGTGAGCAGGCACTGCACTTTGGCGGCGTCCGTGGACACGGCCAGCAGCCGGCGGAACGTCTTTGACAGCAGCACAGCGGGGTGCTGGATCTCGACGAGCCGCGCGAGCGTTTGCACGGAGCCGTGCTCCACGGCCCGGCAGCCACGCAATCTGCTGGAGAAACGACGCGTCGTACACGTCGATGATCAGGCGTAGCAGCTCGCGGAAGCGCTTCATCGTCGCGGGCGTGTGTGGCCAGCGCTTGTCCAGATTGGCGTGGTCGCTCCATCCAAGCTGCTCGCACGTCGACGCGAACGCTCGCTCCATGGTCCACAGGCAGTCGAAGCGTGGCTTGCGCAAGAAATTCGTCGTGTACCCGTGACGCAGCAGCCATGTGAGCGTCTCGAAGTGGCCCTCCTGGATCGAGGACGGGAACGTCGCGGCCCGCGGATCGGGAAGCAGCTGGTGGTCGGTTCCTCCTCGTCCTCGCGCGTGCGCCTGCTGGTACAAGTACTCGGCCACGTCGGTGGTGCCATTGCGAGTCGCTTGCACGAGCGCGTCACGGTGCCACACGTTCAGTTCCTGGACGAGCAGCTCGACGAGCGGCAAGTGTTCTCGCCGCGCAGCGAGTTTCAGCGCGTGGGGAAGTGCCGCCTCAACGCTGGTCGTCATCGTCGTCGTGGATCGATTTAGATGCGTGAGGATCCATTGGAACAAGTCCACGTCGCCGCCAGCGGCCGCGGGTTTCAACTGGGATGCACCCAGCCGGAGGCCTTTGTCCTCCACGAGCCATCGGAGAATGGCCAGCTGGCCGTGCACGCACGCCAGCACGACCTGCGCGTCGCCGACGTGGCACGCGACGCCGTTCGCGGGGAACGCGTCGTCGACGAGCCAGCGCAGCACGTGCAGGTGGCCCCGGCGAATGGCCTCATTCATCGTCAACTCGAGCGTTCCCTCGCCCAGCAGCCCGTGCGCGACGCTCCACTGCGCGACGTCCAAGTGGCCGCCGCTGGCGGCGTGGTACAGCACGCGCGTGCCCTTGAGAAACGCCGCGCGACAATTCTCCCAGAGCCACGTCAACACGTGCAGGTAGCCAGCACGCGCGCTCTCGTCGACGGCCGCGGACGAGGAGTACGCCGACGCCAACGCAGCGTGCGCAAGCAGTCGCTGCACGCCGTCCACGTCACCTCGCCTTGCGGCAAGATCCACGGCGCGAAGCTCGGTCTTTCCCGACGGACCGACGTCCGCGAACCCCCACTTGCGCGTGAACACGGCCTCGTCTACGACCTCATCGTCGTCGCCGTACTGAACTTGCCACGCGAGCACGCCGAGCGTCGGGTCGTCTCGGAAGTGGAACGTCGTGCGGATCGAGCTGCCGACGCTCGTCCACTGGGCCGTGTGGGCGTTGTCCAGCAGCCAGCTGACCACATGGCCGTGGCCGTGGCGACCGGCGATGCGCAGCGCGTCCGACGGATCGTACCGCGCGACGTGGTGGAGCCAGATCACGCTCGCCAAGTTGCCGACTCGCGCCGCGGCATACAGCACAAACGCGGGGGCGTTCGCAATCGATCGTATGGCGCCCTCTCGGTCCGCGTCATTGTGCTCATCGAGCTCGGCGTTGCTGCATCTCGTCAATGATGTGGAGGTACGTGCGACGGCTCAGTCGCGGGGTATGCGGTCGCGACGAGGCGGTGGTCGACGACAGGCGCCGCACGGCCGTCCAACACGCGTGCGCCATCGCGACGTGCATCGCGCGCGTACGAGAGAGCGGCGTGTGATGAGGGTGCACGGCGGTGAGGAGCTCGCCGACGTCGTCGTGGCGGCCCACTTCGGCGCTGACCCAGAGCGTGTAGACGTCGTCGTGGTCGAGGAAGCCGAGCAGCTCCCGCAGTAGCAGCGTGTCGTCGAACGAGAGCGAGAGCAGCGACCGCATGACAAGTAGGGCGAGAAGATGGAGATTGGGCTGCGTGCTGGCTGATGCTGGCTGCGTGTTGGGTTGAGAAGTATAAGTGAGACCAAGCGATGAAAGCCACGGCGACCACCTGCCGTTGGGTCCGATATTGAGACCATCACTCTGATACTCAGAATTCAGATCTCAAAAATCAGTCGAGGAGCTCCAAAACGCTGCCAGATCGTTTCGAAATTGCCGGCGAGTTTCTAAATGTTACACGTTGCCAAGCCGTGCCACAGGGTTTTGTCTTCGGCGAGCGGCACGCTCTGCGCGAGCGTCGCCATCACATGGCGACGCCCATGGTGCTCGAGCGTCCTCAGCGCGGTGTGCATGCAGGCGCGCACGGGCAGGGGCGACGCGGTGGCTTCGCGTTTGCGGGCCGTGACACACAAGAACGACTGGAAGAGCCACACAAGCACGCGACGCTTGCCAAACGTTGCAGTTGATTGGCACTGATCTGAGCGAGACGCTTTTAAGCTCTGTTACCGCATATGCCCGAGCCTGTGTCGCTGGAGACCATCAAGCCCATGGCCGGGACGCTGAAACAGACAAGCCGGCGGAGGGTGCGATAGGTGGAGGAGACATTCCGTTCACTGATAAGTAGTCATATTGGACGTTGGTCACAAGTGCCTGTGCACCGTGTCGCGGACCCTACGCGAGCGGGCGTTGCCCCGCGATCGCACGGTACGGAAAGTCGTCTCTCCACTTGTCTGGCGCCGGACGGCAGTAATCAAGCTCGGGCGTCGCCTCGCAGACTGGGCTCCCATGGAGCGAGAAGGAAATGTCAGCGATGCCGCTTGCTTTCGCTGAAACCCACCAACTGGACAAGTACGGCGTCACGGCCGTGAGGTTCGTGTCTTCCAACCAGACGCGTGTCAAGTGAACTGTGCTCCCCAAGCTTGCCGGCAGTGCCACGAGCGGGTTTCCGGAAAGGCGTAGTCGGTGGATCGCTTGATGTGCAAAGTTGATCTCGGCCAAGGACTCGAGTTTGTTGTGACCGAGCGACAGTCGGTACGCGAGCACGTGCTGGAAGTTCGCTGGGAGCGCCGTGATGGCGGTGTATTCGATCGTAAGGACGGGGAACACGCGCGAGAACCACACGACGCCAATGTCTTCAGGGAGCTCGGTCAAGTTGCTGCGGTAGATCGCCAGCCTCGTGCGCTGTGGCAGATCGCCGTGGAGGATCCCGGCGGGAAGCCCTGCCGTGAAGTTGGTGTCCACAAAGTGAATGGTGAGTAGCTTCGGTGTGAGCGTTTGCGTGACGGCACCGGCCGACGGCCAGTCGACCAGCGTCGAATTGAAGGTCTCGAAGGCGAAGAGGTTGCTGAACTGGTTCACTTCGGCGGGAATGTGGAGCGCCGGACAGTGGCTGAGGACGAGGCGAGACAGCGATGGGCGCTCGAAGTCGTTGAGGATGGAGGCGATGTCCTTCGCCGAGCCTGTCATGCCGAGCCGGTAGCAGTTGATGTTCGCGACGGCACACGACGCGTTGGTTGCCAGCCAAGCGCCCACGCTGAAGTTGCAGCTATCCAGCGACGCGGAGGACTTGAAGGAAGTGATGTGAAGCACGATGATAGTGATGGCCCAACCGACCGTGAAGACATGGAACGCGAGCGTGATCTTTCGGTGACGCTTCTCGTCGTCGATGACGGCCTGGGTTTTGAGCAGTGCCGTAAAGCTGCCTGGCGCCACACTGCTGATGCGCCACACTTTCCTCGCCACCGTGGGCTTCGGCGCGCGATCGGCCGCTGCAGCCTCGTTCTTGTTTGCCACCGCGGGCGCCCTGCGTATAGTGCCCTTGATGGTGTCCAGTGCAGCCAGCCCCGTGATATGCGGAAGCATGGACGACAGGAAGTCGAGACGGCTGTTTACCATGGTCTGCCTCGCCAGCATGATGCCTCTCGTGATCCAGACGTCGTTGTGAACCAGCTCGCGGGGAAACTGGTTTGTAGTCCAGTCGAAGGCGCGAAGCCCTGGGATCATCGACACGATGGGGACGACCACCGCGATGGAAAAGTCGATCAACGCGTCGAAGGTGAGGTTCAAGACGCGACGCGTGGCCGCTCGCCTCGCAAGCACCGCGTTCAGAACGGGCGTGTACAGACAGTTGATCACGATCATCGTCAAGACGAACCGGTTGATCAGTAGACTTGGCAGCGACCGGCTGATCATGAACGCTTGGTATGTCTGCATCACGATCTCCAGCGTATGGCGCACGAAGAAGCCGACGTAGAAGAATGTGCCGTGGACGCCGAAGATGCCGTGCATCCCAAAGTACTTCTCCCAGAGATCGAGCGGGGCGACGAGGATCCTTCTCGCGGTTCGCCATGCACCACACGGGCGGCGCCTTGACGAGCTGATTGCCGAATCGACTAGCCGGCTGTGGGCTTCGGTTGTGTCGGATCCAAACGACAGTTGGCGTCGACGAAGCGAACGGACGATGTCCACAAGAAGTGCGACTCCGTGGAGGCCGGCGAGGGTGACGTAGAAGTAGCCGGCGGTTCGAAACATCGGCTGCGGGATTTGCAGGAGCCACGTGTTTTCGTACACATCGTCGCGCGCGAAAAACAGGTGCGTCAAGGCCATAACGGTGAGGAAGGCTGCGTTGAACACGTGGTAGACCGTGATGGCGACCCAGCAAATGCGAAACGCTGGCGCCGACATCGCGACGTTCGTGCGCGATACTTTCTTGGAACGAAACGTGATGGCCGGCTCGGCTAAGTCGCGGAGAACAGGGCCTTGCCGCTCGGTCTCATTCGTACTCACGACGTCGGCTGCGGCGACCCGCATGACTGGCCTTTGTTGATTGTGCTGCACGCCGGGTTGTCCTTCGATGTTGATGACTGGCACGAGCAAAACTGACGACTGGCGTCTTGCAGCGACTGCGAGAATGCGAGAATAGCCTGGAAGAGGGGGGGGGGGGGGGGGGGGGGGGGCGTTCGAGAAGCTCCTAATCCTGACCGTGCCACCTCGAGGCTCGGACAACTCTCCGCCGCCATCTCACTTCCGAAAACCGCCCGTGACCGACAAGCCCTCTCCTCCTTTAGACTCTCTCGACCCCCCCTCCCCCTACCCCAATGAAGCTCGTCCGCTCGGTGCTGCTCGCGGCCGCCGCGCTCTCGTACGAGTGCGCGGCCGCCGACTTCACGATCACATCGACCGCCGCGGCGGCGCCCGAGCAGGCGCTCGGCGAGCACGAGCCGTACGCCGCGACGTGGACGGTCGCCGGCGAGGCGCCGCTCACGTCGCTGCACCTGCAGACGCTG
>JAMFLM010000184.1:0-12175 GCA_027475705.1 Pythium catenulatum
CATAACTTAGAACTAAAGAAGATGAAGATGGACAAGAGAGCAAAAAGCAAGAAACTCATTGGATCATATTTTGGTAAGCAAATCTTGATTTACACTCCTCTTCTCAAGTGGTACATCTCTCACGGAATGAAGATTACAAAGATGTACTCATTTATCAAAGCTGCTCGATACAGACCTTTCAAGAAATTTGCTGATCAAGTATCTGATGCTCGTCGAGAAGGAGATGAGTCTTTAAAATCAGTTGCCGGTTTGATGTATGAAAAATTACCTGATTCAGCTGTTGAGTTAAAGAATATTCTTGAACAAGTTATTGAATCTAACAAACTAGAAGACGTTAGTCTAATCTCAGATTCAATAGCAAAAGAACTAGTTGGTATTGTTTCGGATGAAGACCTCACAAAGTTTCACAGATTATTCAATAAACTCAAGTCTCTGAAAGACACGAAAGAATCTAAAGCAATGATTGCTGAAATGATGAAACTTGTTGGTAATGCAGCTTTTGGACGATCAGGAATGGACAAATCTAAGCATAAGGAGGTCAAATTTGCTAACGAAGAAACGGTTGATAAGTACACTAAAAAGCCTCAATTTTGCAATATGGATATCTTAGATGGTTCTTACGAAGTAAGCATGAACAAGAGACGCATCAAACTCAACAATCCAATTCATGTATCCATTGCTATTTACCAACTTGCAAAGCTACGCATGCTACAATTCTACTATGATTGCATTGACTTCTACTTTGATCGTTCTGACTTCCAATACATTGAAATGGACACTGATTCAGCTTATATGGCCTTCAGTGATGAGAAACCATTTGAGAATCTAATCAAACCTGAGCTCCGTGATCATTTCAATGAGAACAAGCATCTTTGGTTTCCTCGTGATGACACAAAAGAGAATGCTGCATATGACAAGCGCACACCAGGCCTTTTCAAAGAGGAATGGAGAGGAAATGGTATTTACGCTCTGGCTTCGAAAAACTATATATGCTTCAACCCTGATCAAGGACATAAGCTCAAGATCTCTTCCAAAGGAGTCCAAGGCTCAAACGATATTTGTGATGATAAAAAATGTAAGAAATGTGATAAGCTGGGAGGAAACTGTAAAAAGATTCGAAATGAAATGACACTTAATCCTGTTGCATTCAAAGATGTTTGTGAGAATAAAGTTTCTATGAAAGCTACAAACAAAGGTTTCCGCGTTGAAAAAACATCTCAGCGAATCATCACTTACGAGCAACTAAAGACAGGACTTAGCTATTGGTACGATAAGCGTCAGGTCTTAGAAGATGGAATATCGACAATACCTCTACCGATTTAAACTATATGGTCCTTATTATAGAGAAAATGTCAGAGAAACTTATTGAAGAGATCTATAACAATCCTAGAACCGGTCTAGTTGGACCAAAAGCTCTCCATGAGAAAGTTAGACGCATTGATCCAAAGATAACATTTAAGCAAGTCTCTGACTGGTTTAAGAAACAAGTCGATCTTCAGCGCTATGGTACAAATCGAAACAAACTACCTATGTTCAAAATAGCATCTCACAATCCAAATAGCTGGCAAATCGATCTGACGTTCGTCCGCAATAAGTCTATCTTTACAGCAATCAACATCAACTCACGACAAGGATACGCTAGATTACTTCCAGACAAGAAAGCTGACTCAGTAGTAAAGGCTCTCAAAGATTTAATGCAACTTCACAAAGTAGATATATTAACCAGCGATAATGGTAAAGAGTTCCTGAACAATACGCTTCAGAAGTTTGTGAAAGTACATGGAATCGAGCACTTTAACAATGAAGCAGGAGATCACAACACAATGGGTAAAATAGAACGATTTAATCGAACTCTAAAGCAGCGCATAATGAGAGTACCAAACAACATTGCTCTAACTCAACGCTTATTGAATAGCCTTATCGAGAACTATAATAACACAGAGCACTCAGCAATTAATGCAACACCCAATGAAATGGAAGGTCAAGTAATTGAATCAGAAATTGAACACAATCAAAATTTACTCCCAGAGGTATCACACAAGTTTTCAATTGGAGACAAAGTATTGTACAAGCTACCTAAGAAAAATTTCGAGAAAGAGTCTGTACGATGGAGCAAAACTGTCTATGAAGTGGTTGATATTGATGGATATCGTGTCGAGATCAAATCTAAGAATGGACAAATACTATACAAGCCGCACAATGAGCTTCGACATGTAGCAGCAAAGGAGTCGACTGTAGCTCCTATTGAAGACAACCAATTGTATGAGGTCGAGAAAATATTGGATCACAAGAAAGTTGGAGATAAGTTCAAATATCTAGTCAAGTGGAAGGGATACAGTGATGAGCACAATACTTGGGAAGCTCAGTCGAATCTTCGTTTGATCAACAAGAATAAAATGTCTGAAGTAGAGAAACAATATTTCAAAAGAATTTAATCCTAATAAAAAATTATTAAATAATATACTATATACTATATAGCTAAGAGCACACTAATAGAGCTAACGCTCAAGACTGAAAGTCTGAGTGTCTAGCGACCCTTACGACTCTCGTAATGTGTGGATTGAAGTGTGGATTCATTAAGTCAGACGACAAGCCATGTGGCATTGCTGTGAAGAAAGAAGGATCCGGATGTTTTATTCATAAAGACAAGAAGCTTAACGAAATGTACAAGAAAGAGCTTGCCAAAATGCATAGCAAGATAAGAGAACAGTCAGAGAAGAACAGTGCTTTGCAACATGAGAATGCTGAACTGAAAGAGAAGATTGATTTAGTAGTCAAAGTAGATTTGCTCAAGCAGCAGTTAATTGAACTTGGACCGAACAGAAACATGGCACGTATCTTGAAAGATGAACGCTTGAAAGAAGAATTAGAAGAGATTCTTGGAGTCGAATTTCGTAAAGCAAAACCGTACTACTTCAATTTAGTCGATAAGCGCAACAAAATCGTCCACCCTTATACGATGGCTCATATCTGGGAAGACTGAATACTATTATTTTATTATTTTTTTGTCATATCTACACAAGGATATACAAGGTAAAATGTTCCCAATCAATCGACACAATTACAGTCAGAAGCGTCAAGCTCTTTTAGAAAAAATCGAACGCGATCTCCAGATAGATGAGATCAAACGCGAAGCATATGCAACTACATTATGGGCTACTGATCAAGATAAAAACAAACTTAGTCTATTTCGATCTACAACAACACTAGGGACTCAAACTGACGCTTCAACTAGTACAGCATCGACTAATACTACAAACAATAATTCAACTTCAAGCGGACCATCTAATTCTTCAACTCAATCAGGTCCATCAACTGGTGTTTTTTCCGAGGGATCTCAGTCAACCGCCGAATCAATCGTAAATGATATCATCAACAATCTTCCTATTACCAACACAAGCACTATTGAGGATATTGAAGATATTGGAGATGAGAACGAATCAATGTCAGATATTGACAGCGGTGAAAATGATCAGAAGATGCAATTAAATTCTCGAAAATGGTTAGAAGGTATATACAAGGACTATCCTGAGCTTTCGACAGCAGGCTATAATGTCATACGTTTTAAGAATGATTTGCCTGACAAGAATTATGTCCTAGGAAAAGACGCGATCGTCATTAATCGATTAAAAGGAAAACCAGCGCGTTCTGATATTGTTGCAAGCGTTGATTGGGATAAGACTAGTCAATATGTCGAACAGCTCATGATCAAGCATGGGGAGAGAGTAGACATTGAGAGCGTTAATATGGAGAATGAGGACATAAACATTAGTCGAATTCTTGAAATTAACAACATGACTGGTGAAGATAAAGATGCTCCTTACATCAATCGTCTCAAAAGACGTGCACGAAATCAGAAACGCGGTCTTGTTGAGAAACAGTTAAGACTCAGCACTGGTACATCTAATGATCAAGAAGCAGCATACAACGATTTGTTTGATCTGTATAAATCAAACAAGAACGAGCTAGATCGTCTAGGTGTCAATCTAATCAACAAAAACCAGAATATCATTAGCGGTTTTACATTGAGAATGAACAAAGCTGGCACTAACTTGATCATCGTCAAGAATGGAGGACGAAATGATCACAATCCAAGTGTTGAAAAGCATGTATCATGGGTTTATACTCTTCAATACCTTGTTGAACGTCTTTCGAGAGTGCAAGCAACAAATGTTATTACTCCTCGATCATGGCAAACTCAAGCTAATCATTCAGCTAATACTGGAACTAGCTCACAAACTGATATCGAATCTGAATCGAAAAACATGATTGAAGAAATCCATAAAGCAATTCCTTGGATCGATACATTAGACATCAAACTTGTTCAAAACTATAGGGACGGATCTCGTATTTCTGATTCGTATAAGTTTGGAGATAATCTTGAAATATACACTATCAAGCAGAATAGAAAAGTTTCTGGTAAAGTCAAGCAAGATATACTGAAACAGATCAATTGGAAGCATACGCTGGATCAGATAATCGAAGCAATTGTTCAATATGATGAATTCTTGGATGAGTACTTGTCTCAGAGCAACATCAAGCAAGAACAACCAAGTGAGTATGCTCGAATGGAAAAACAACGACAGGATATCGGCGCGGTGATGTCTCGATTTGGTATTAAGAGAGCTTTCGATAAACGAGGCATGGGGACGAAGAAACGCTTGATTGGACGCGGCTTAAAAGGAGCTGGCTCTCTGCGGGGCTATAGCTACACTTCGAAAAATCTTCGTTCGATTCAGGGCTCAGGAACCGCATCGGACCTAAAATACAAGCAGCTTGGATCAAAATTCATTCGAATCACAGATCTTCGTCTCGATCAACCTCGTTTGAAACTTGTTTACCCGAACCGTACTCAAGTAGGACGCATCATTGATATCAGCAAGCCTCTAGCCAAAACGATTGAGCATCTTGTGTTTAACCAGGATCTTAACATGCAGATGTATAACAATCTTAAAATCGACGAAAAGCAGATGATTCACGATCTTCTTCGACTCTGTCATCTTGATACGACTTTTCTCAATCCTATCGAAGATCCAGTTCAGGTACTGCAAGCCGAGTTCGATAAATTGCGTAGCCAAGTGATGCTAGGTAATGATAATCCTGATAATATCCGTGAGCTTAAGACGCTGTCGTTGGATCTATATAACAAGAAACTACTGAATGATGAACAGATGCGCGAAATTTTAAATTTGTAAAGTAATATATAATATGTTCCAATCAATAGTCGATTACTTCTTCAATCCGAAAAAATTATCCGATTGGGATCTGATCAAACAAGAACAGAAGCAAATTAAACTACAGACCTATCTCGAAGCTAAAAAATACTATGACGCTCATATATCTCCACAGTAAATTCCCTCGAACGAAAAAGAGCTACGATAAAGCGTCTGATGACAATACAGAGCAACTAAAAAAAATTATGGAGAAGCTTACTATTCAACATAAAGATAGAGCGCATAGCGCTCATGGCACCTCCGGTGCCTATCCAGAAGTTGCTCCAACACCTCCTGTGCGATCTGGGGCTTCGACAATGTCGTGGGCATACAGTGATCGTAGAAAGAAACCGAAAACATTTAAGCTATGATTCAGCTCCATAAGTACTTTTTGCTCATATAGTCCGCCGAGAACTTCTCGTAATTTTTTTTATGGCGTTGGAAGTACCTTTCACGACGTATTGGGTCATTATGATCAAGATGACTGTATGCACGGAGAGGAGTAGTATTAGCAAGCTAAGAGAGCTTGCTCTCGGGCTTGTGCCCTTTGAGCTTCGCTCTAATCCCGATAATGTTCGAAACGAGAGTCTCCGAAGTCAACGACATCTCCATTGGACAGATAAACTCTGTACTTCTTGTATTTCAAAGGAGAGATTTGCCATTCAATGATTCTGACCATGCTTTATATTATTTGGAGAGATGCTTTTTGAGCGGTCCATACGATTCTACCCGTTCAAGACGCTCTATCAGCTTCTTAATAGCTACGATGCACATCATACTCATGCAATTGTAATCGACTGTCATCTGGATACCATCTTCCGGATCGTCTTCCGCTTCTTTCTTCAGTTTTTCATTTGGCATAAATTGAACAGCTTCCCCGCAACTCGCTTGTACTTCTTGAGCAACTAAACCGAGCTTTTTGCCGCTACTAGGATCTGAACCAATCCACCGATAACTGACAGGATTAAGCTTTTTGAAATGATCTAATTCGAAATCTAGTTGTTCGATATCTTGTTTCAATCGCCTATCTGAGTTGGCAAAGATGCTATCTTGAATCCACGCATTAGAACGCACTCTCAGTCCCAATTCTTGGGATACGGGTCCAACGCCCAAGTTGCTCCATGTTCCGGTCGTAATTCTATATTGAAAAGCCGATGTAGCCGACGATGGAGCAACCACGGTTAGATTCGATCCTGCAATATCCAGAGTACAAGTTGGGACGACATTCAAACCAAAGCGACTTGCAGTCGTTCCGTTTCGCATTTGAGCTATTAGCATAGCTGTACCATCCGCTTTCTGGATTTGAAATGAATTCGTTTCATCTGCATCCGGTACGTGATTGTATGTGAATCTTACGCCTTGTGTAGCAACTACGGTATTTTTACATAAGAACATACTAATGCTCGATCCATTACCCATTGATGGATTAGATACATTAAAGTTGCCTCTTACGTCCAGAGTTTGCAAAGGATCCATCGTCCCTATGCCCAATCTACCATCCGCTCTTAGAGCCATTATGCTTCCGCCATGGAAGCCCCATTCCTGTCTGTTTTGGTCGCTTCCATCGCTTATATGACGATAGAGATATTCAAGCTGATTCCGAGTGCTGTTTGATTTACCCATCGTGAAAAACATAGCTGCGTTGTTCGCTAAAGTACCATCTAATACAGAGATGTATCTAGCCGTATCAGTTGAACCAAGCATCAAACGATTAGCAGTAAGAATGTTAATGTTATTGATATTACGACTAGCATCGACGACAAGAGCTCTATTAGCAGCGGCTGTTCCGTTAGTAATGCCTCCCGATAACAGATAACGAGCGTCAGCATCTTGTTGAGTGATACCAGATGTAGCGCCGCTAATTACATTACCGTTTACTGTAAGAGATGTACAACTCAAAGCATTGATACCAGAAATGCTGCTTGACGCATTTAATACAAGTGCCTTGCTGGCTCATGCGGTACCAGCTGTAATACCATCTATCAGATTCAAACGCGAATCAGTCAGTTGAACATAGCGTAGGTCTGTCTGAGCTTGTGTTTGCCACGATGTAGAGTTAATTGAGCCAACAACAAGGCTATCACACGACAACGTTCCAATATTGCTAATCGATCTGCTTGAATCAGTCAGCATAAATTTGTTTACTGAAGCTTGGCCCGAAATGACATTTGTTAATCCTTGAGTACGCGTATCCGATATTTGTAGATAGCGTAGGTCTGCATTGGTCTGAGATATGCCGTCCGTAGTTATTGGAACCCCATTTATCTGGAATGTTCCGGATATAGATACGCTGCCTGATATCAAAAGGTTATTGAACAAAGACATCTGATCAGTCGTGTCAATACGCAATAGATAAGCTAATCGACTGTCATCGTATATGTAGAATTGATTTGGAAATGTAGCACTAGGGCCTCGTAAGCCAATCTGCATCGTTCGATTCGACGTTTGGAACAAAATATTGCTAAATTCGCTGTTATTAGTTCCGTTTAAAATTAGTTGATTACGAGCATTGTGAGTAATCGTTTGAGACCCTGTTCTTTGAATGTATCTTGCATCTCCAATCGCTTGGCTTATTCCTGTTTCTAGTGGTGCCCCGTTGACGAGAAGACTCGAAACGGATAGTTGATTGATATTGCTAATGTTTCGATTCGAATCGAGTACAATCGCCTTGTTTTCTGATGCAACACCAAGCGTTATGTCAGATGTATAACTTAGCCTAGGGTCGAATATTTTTGCAAAAGTCAGTTCCGCATCTCCGAGCGTTATAAACTCATCGCTAGACTTGTAGAAGCTTGGATTGTAGATGTTTGAGATGAATGTTGGTTGATTAGGAAAACCACTCATATTTTATTTTGTTGTATAATATAGCAGATAAAACAAAAGACAACAAAGTTGTCCGGAAATCTTCGATTTCAAATGACTGTAGTTCCCAATTATGGGGCATCCATCGGCTCTAAATATAAAGGAGAGAACTATAGAGACATTGATGCGCTAGGTATCAAGTCTTTGTTTCGAATGGTCATTCTTGGTCCGAGCTTCTCAGGAAAGAACAACCTTTGTATGCATATTCTTAAAAACAGTCCTAATGTATTTTCTCATTTACACATCATCTGTAGAAATAAGGATCAGGAGCTCTATGCATATTTAGCGGATAAACTTGAAGGATTCATTACTTTTTATGAAGGCGATGACGTCCCAAGAGTTGATAGCATTAGAAAAGGCAAAGATATGAGAGGCATAGAACTTGTAATCATCGACGATTACAGCAATGATGCTCTTCTTCAAAAGCATGTATTCTCTCATTACTTTACACGAGGAAGACACTTTAAACTATCAACGATTTTCCTCAGCCACTCATGGTTCAAAGGAACTGATAAGATGATCAGAAGCAATACTGAATACGTAGCAATTCTTAGAGCAAATAGCAAACGCGATTTGAAACTGATTCTAAGCGATTTTAACATACCGATTAGTGAAGAAAATTTCTATCGAGCATACATCAAATCCACTTCTCAGAAAGGTCAGTGTCTGTTTGTTGATTCAGTAAATAGTCATATCAGACACAACTTCGATTTAGTGTATGACCCAAAGACGTTGGAAACAAAAAAAATTGAGACTTAACGTTGTTGTTCAAGCCACTTTAAATGCTTCTTTGTTTTCTGATGTCGAAGGCTACCGTGTCCCTTTGTCCACGATCCTCCACATTCACAATCAATCTTTTCAGATTTCTTAGATCTTAGAGAATCTTTGTTCGTTTCTCGATAAACTCTCTGATAAGCTCTAGCTTTATCTTTATTTTTGTCCCGATAATCTCTGATCTTTTCCTTGTTTTTCTTGTAATACTGTTTCCAACGCTCTCCCTTAAGAAGACACAATAATGGAGATGGATTGTGTTTATTTACACAAGTCTTTTGAAATTTGTTAATCCACAGTTGTTCATATACTCTTAAATGATCTTTATCTACAACATCGTATTCTTTGATAAGAATCAATTTGAACTTATCAATACTATACTCCTTGAAGTACGGATAAATTGATAACTTATGATCGTTTCCATTTATCCATTTTGTATAATCCGCTTTATGTCCTTGCCACCGATGACGAAGTTCATTGAAAGTACTACCGATGTAGCACAGATCACTCTCCAAATGAATAATGCGATAGATGCGTCCAATCATCATACAACAAATGTTATCTTTTCTATATAGTTAAGATTCTTCGCTTAAGATCAATTAATTATTTTATGAATTTATTTGTTGCAACAAAATATACAATAACGATGAGTTCATACAAGAGCATCAAAATCGACGTTTCTGAAGCAAAAGCTCGAAAGCTCGCGGCAGGCAAATCTGTCAATCTCACAGCTAAGGAAGTAGCCGGAGAAGATGAGGTTTTGCATGTACATCCCGCCAATTACGAAAAACTAATGAAAGCTAAAAAGGCTAGCCGCGGTACTCGTTTGCAACTTGCGGAAGGAGAAATTATGGCTGACGTTGCGCTTGGAGGAAACATCTTCAAGAATATTTGGAAAGGTCTAAAGAGTCTCTGGAACCCTGTCATTAAGCCGGCTCTCAGTTTAGCTGCTGATAACCTTGTACCTATTGCTAGCGCATATACGGGCAATCCTGCAATCGTTGCTGGAGAACGCAAGGGGCTTAAAGACATGACCGGAGTTGGAATGCCTAAAAAATACGGTAAAGGCACTCCTGAAGCCAAAGCTCACATGGCGAAGCTTCGTTCTATGCGTAAACCTCGTACCGGAGCTTCATTCCGGCTTCATTGAGACGTCAGCTAAAAAAATTAGTCATTATTTTTTTATGCTCGCTCTCTAATTACTAACACGATCTGGATGTTAGGATCTCGAATACGAACGAAGCGTTCGTTTTGATCAACAATGGTCAAACGAAGATTCGGATACGATCCATCCGGTATAGGTACCCAGTTATGCTCATTCGGTCGATAGCTAATCAACTGACCGGCTTGGGTATTCTGCGTATCGAAAGTACCCAACAAATCCTGAGGCATTACATACTTATTTGTAATCAAATTGCAACGAACTAGATATGCTGCTACAGGATGAATAGTCGGAGTTATGTTCGAAAGAATACTCTGCAATGTGTTTTGACTCGTCGATGGGTACGTTCCTACTGAAAATCCAATCAACTTACCAAAATTCTCGTTGTTTATTATGAGACGGGGCACACGATTGCCAGTAGGAAGAGCTGATGACCACAAGCCGCTTGGAGGTCGAGACCAACCACTAGGCAATGTTGCTGGTACAGGAGACAAATCTACTTGACAAGCATAATATGTTGCATTCTCGCTCAATTGAACATAATGCATTTCAATGCCATCACTGTTAATCAAGTAAGCTCCTGCTGCTTTAAGTTGACTCTGGATGAAACGACTCACATCAGTATAAGAATAAATACCATCAGGAAACGTTATTGATACTGTAGAAGTAGATCCTCCTACAGGTACTTCAATCTGTAGAGAGTTGTTTCTGATACTGACTAGAATCGAT
Source organism: Pythium catenulatum (assembly GCA_027475705.1). Classification (NCBI taxonomy): domain Eukaryota; phylum Oomycota; class Peronosporomycetes; order Pythiales; family Pythiaceae; genus Pythium; species Pythium catenulatum. Next base: position 10,738 of record JAMFLM010000184.1, read on the forward strand.
GTTATACACTGAATTGTACATACTGATGCTATGGATAGCAACCTCAGCATTGCGTAGATTTACTGACGAACCAACGAATCGATGCTCATACGTATTGTTGAATCCATTTTGGACAACCTTAGAGCTATTAAAAGGAATTAAGAATGACATCTCTCTATATGATATGTATCAAACAATATCTTTAAATAATATTGATAATCTATTCAGATGTAAGGAAGGTTAGCCACTCAAAACGTCGATGTCTAAGTTCGAAAACCCTTCTAACAGATCAGGTCTATTTTTTTGTTTAGTGTAAAGCCAAAGCAAGCAGTAGATGCCGCAATACTCGCTATACGTGCCTTGGTACTGAAATTCGTTGTACGGCATATTACCTAACCTTTTCGGAGGGCCAACTCCCGTACTATCAAAGTATTCGCCATCATATACAGCAATCCAATGACCAACGCCACTATCAGGACGTAAGAGGATAATGTAGCTACCTTTTGCAACTTTACTCGAGTCGTTGATTTCATTTATATCGAGTATACCATCTAATTTTACGTCAAGAATATCAGCTAGCTTGATGAGCTCATGATCGCTGGTGATACCTTTAACGAACTGCATTAATTATTTTTTCTACAGCAGTTTTTAGTCCATTTATATAATACTAATAGAAATCATGTCATCGGAAACCGTACAACTCAGTGATCAATATCTACTAGCTTCAACTCTTAAATCAGAACCGGAGGTTCGTGTCTCGCGTCGCAAGATAGTAATCGACGTAAATGATACTAATCAGGGCAATTACAGCGGCCTCATTACCGTCGGTGATGCTTCGCAGCTAAACGGTTCGACGGGCTTTGCCTCGCTTCGTGAAGGGTATCTGACCATCCCTTATGTCATTACTGCTAGAAACGTTGGAGCTGTAGCGCTAAACAGTCGCTTGTCTCGTTTCGCTTGTACATTGAAGACAGGTGTATGGAATGTCATCTCGGATCTAGAGCTAGAATTGAACAATAAATCGATTCTAACGACACAGGAGTACAAATCATTTTGGAACAACCTTCGCGCTATGACAGAATACAGCATTGCGGATGTTCATAAGCACGGAAATGAAATGTTTCTTCATCCTGACGATTGGTACTCTATCAACTTCAGTAGCGGTCAACACGCAGCAGGAGATGGTTATGCTAACAACCAAGCAGATCTAAATGCTTTATTTGGTACAACCCTTGGTCAAGGCAATGAACCAATGCCTCTGAACACGGGTCTTATCACTCGTTTAAAAGAATGTACCCCAATGATCATTGATCCGTCAACTCACTCTACTTTCGGTTGGGCTACTCTTCATAACTCGGGAAGCACTCAGATTGCTCAACAGACTGGTCGTGGTTGCTTCATCGAAGTACCTAGTGCAGCCACAGCCGGATCTGTTGCAGGAACATGGATCTTCATGCTC
>JAMFLM010000185.1:0-12161 GCA_027475705.1 Pythium catenulatum
CGGCGCCGGCGCTCCTCGTCCTCCATGCGGAATCGCTTGGGTCGCTCGTACGTGGGCCACGCGTACGTCTCGACCGTGATGTACTCGAGCGGCGCGTCCATGGGCGACAGCGCGGCATCTGGGCTTGTCATCGTTGCGAGCATTTTTTTGTGTGAGAGCGGAAGAGAGAGCAGCGTCGGTGTGTGGGTGAGCGTCGTGTTCCTTGGGTTGGGGACAGTCGTGTGCTCCACGCGACGATTTGTTAAATGCGCGGTGAGGTCCAATGGGTATGTTGGGTTCGGCTCGCTCGCGGGGGCTTGACCCCTCCTCGAATGGATCGTGGAGAAGGAAGACGGACGACGGATACAAGGGTCGGAGGGAGGAGCGCGCCCACGAGACGGTTCCTGCCTCCAGGGGGCACTAATTCTTGCAGCGAGCGGTGCGTGGTGGGCCCAGTCTTTGCCGTCGTCACAAATACACACATACGTACTGTACTGGCAGACTCGTCTCTGTGCACCCGTGTTCGTGCCCGAGAGCCCATCCCCCTCTTCCTCATGTGAACATGTATTTGTAGCGTGTGATAGCCTCCTTCCAAGTTCAGTACCGACCTGCCATCGCTTTCGGCAGGGAGTAGAGTGTGACTTCCCCCGGTCGCACACTTGGTGCAACCGACCATGCGGCATCCCGCATGGTCCTCATGGGCCATGGAAAGAAACGACAACCATGTGCTGCATCTGGATGCAAGTCCGCGCCGGACAGCCCCGGCCTCAACGGGTTCCCCTCCGCCCTCAGGGTGCGAAGACCGATGGGAAGATCGTTCCCTCGTCGTTCCACGAGCGCAAAGGAAGGTCGCACTTCAGCAGCGAGAACTGCTCGCGCTCCTTGTGTCCTATCCTGTGTGCTCGCCACCCAAACGAACACGAGTCAAAGTCTGTAGAGAGAACGGTCGCTCGGCGCGTCCAAGGCCCGGTTCCGTACAGTCTCCGGCGGTCGATTCCCGCAGAAAATCGTGTCACGTGGGATCCTTGTGGGGACAGTCTATCGCCGGGGGAAGGAAGGGGGATGCAGTTCGCGTCGTGATCAACGCGGACTTGCCCGTCGACGCCGGTCGCGTCCTGCACCCAGCCGCGCGACAGCCTCGCGGACATTGTCCGCGGCGCACGTACAGTACGCACCACCGGCTGACGTCCCAGATGTTCTGAGGGTAAGGAAGGTTACGCGGACAGTTGACGCAACCATGCTCACTTCGACACACGTAGAGGAAGACAGCCTCCAGGTGGCTCGCTGGGTCTTTCGTGAAGCGACTGTAGTTTGTTCGTAACCCGCCCACCCAGCAGGTATTGCGGCAGCTTGCTGTTCACGCAGTCTCGGCAGGCAGCGATCCGTCCCCGTCTCCCCGTGGCATTGGTTCCTCTGATTCTGGGTTGCTCTGTCGTTCACGTCAGACCACGGTGGAGCGCGCAGAGATGACGAGTGTCCTTCAACTGCGCTACACAATCCCCAAGATTCTTGAACCCGCCATGCCCAAACCCCGGACGCGGCTGGTCCGGATCCCTCTCGCTCGATTCATCGTGCAGTGATAGCCATCATGCGCCCAAGCTTTCCCACTTTCCCCCTCTTCCTGTCTCCCTCTCTCCCCCCTCTACGCACTTGGCCGTGGGCGTTGCTGCAACTGTAGTTGTCGAGGCGGTCGATCTCGAACAAGTCGGCACCGCAATAACACGAAAGAACGCGAGGCCAGACGGCGTTCAGTAAAGACGCCGGCGCCACCAAGGACTCCTCATAGCCTGCCGCGCTCGCCGGGCAGCGCGCGCCCTGCACACGACCATGGTCGCCACCGCTCGGTCGCGCTCAGTCCACCCCACCCGGTCGATCGTTTCACCCCCGGCGGACCACCTACCCGAGAAGCTCCACGCGAAGCGACGCCCGTGGCGACGGTCCAAGAGTTATCCATGGTGCTCCACTCGGTTGGCGTCAACCTGCATGTCATGGAGCTGAGAATTCTCGTCGAGCATCGCGCAGAAAAGCCAGTCTCGAGGTCACGCGATCGTCGCAGGCGCCGCAGGCTGGGCTGTACCGGTGCGGCTGAACGCTGGTGAGAGTCATGCGGCCGCGCGATCGTAATCGAGATCGTCGAGCACGCAGACATTCCAGTCGTACGCAGTGTGCACGAGCTCGTCGGCGCGCAACAAGATACGCGCGACGCGACGACGTCACCGCCACGCAGGTCGTGAGGCTCGTTGTTTTGGCAGAGTGGATGCTAGCTGCGCATCGAGCCTTGTTGACCCCTGCTTCGATAAATCAATCGATCCACTCTTCGTTGTGGACGTTCTCAAACCACAACGGGTCGCAGAACGCGAACGCGCGCGGCCTCAGCGCGCTGGGCAGCCGCCGCTCAGTCGCCGTCGCGTCGTTACCGTGCGGCAACGACCAGAGCCGCACGGCCCTGCTAAACGTCGCCGGGAACAGCACGTGCTCACGCGGGGACCACGGACGCAGCAACTTGGTGACGCGCAGATGGAACCGCTGGCGGTCGCTGTCTTTCCAGTCGTCCAAGGCCTCGAGAGCGACGACCGCCCACTCACCGACGATGCCGCACGTGCCCACGCGGCCGTGGAATGCAAACCCCTCGTCGCTAGAGCCTTCTGAGAATGCAAACGTCTGCGGCATGTCAAATCCCTCGCGCCTCCACGACCCGGCGAGCTGTGCGACATCGGGTTGAGCTTTGTCGCCAATGGTGACGCTCGTGCCGTGCAGCGTACAGTCTGCAAGGAGCTCGATCGCCATCTTGACCGGCAGGATGAAGTCAAAGTTCTCGTCGTCCATAAGGCTGCCTTCCAGCGACAACGCGCCCATCGTCAGCGGTGCGAGCGTCACCACGAATGGCTCAACGCTTGCACGCCACGTCGTCGCCGACGGGACGGCCTCGACCGGGGAACATGAAAGAAGACGAAAGGGAGGGCAGTGGCGAGACGGTCCCAGACTCCTCGGAGTTGGCGTGAGTGAGCGTCTCGGTGACGCAACGAACCAGTCTTTAGGCACCCACCCATTTGCCCTCGGGAGGGCTTGTCACTATATCGCTCGCATCCCGCAACAGCCCCCTCACCACGTCAAAAAGGCCGAGCTCAGCACGGCGGGGCCAGACGCGTTGAAACGCCACACAGACGACTTCAGCGGCCCGTCGAAATGCGACGAGCTCCAGCATCGCTGTGAGCTGTCATGCGAGTCGATCCACACCTCTGCTCTCAACCTGAAGTGGTTCATAGTCTCTTGCGTCGGCTCTTTCTTCTCAACCCGGCGTCCAGAACGACCTTCGGCGCGATGTTGACGGCTGCTTGACTGGCCCGCCCACGTGGACAGAAACTCGGAGACTCGCATACTGCAATTCTCAACACCGTTTGCAAACAACTTTCCTGTTAGATTTGAATTCAGCTATCAAGATGCACATGGATAGCATAATCCAAGTCATATTCCAAACTACTCACAATGAGGACAACACGTCGTCAAGTATACTTTCGAGCTCGGATCGCTCGAGCCACCACCGCGTCGAGCTGTCGAGAGAGTGGCGCGAGGGACGCGGACGCAGCCCAGCGTCATCGTCTTCCGCGTCGTCGTGGAGGCTCTTCCCGTCGTCGACGTTGTCGACCCGGTGCTGACGAAGCCGAAAGGCGTCAAGACGAGCGCGGTCCTCGCGCAGCAGCTTCTCTTCGTGCACCGCCCAAAAGTAGTTGAGCTGCATCTCGACGACGGCGAGCTCGGCGCGGAGCGTCTCGACGCGGCGTCGCTTGCGCTGCATGAAGCGGCGCTGGTCCTCGCGGTGGCGACGCTTGCGTTCTTCGTCGTCCATGCGGGGCCGCGACGTCGGCAGCTGCGGCTTGGGCCACGCGTACGACTCGACGGTCAAGTACTCGAGCGGCGCGTCGGTGGACGTGGGCGACTGCATTTTACTTGAGGCTGATGAGGAGACGGGAGGTCGGCTTTGGGTCGGTGGGTGTGGCGGGCGGCGTCCGCGTCAGTCACGCGGCAGTTTGTGGAATGCGTAGAGGAGGAGACTGGCGGCCACGCAACACGCGTGCGCTCTCCGTATGGGTGTCTCTGCGTGGCATGGCCGCCTCGGAAAATGCCATGACAGGGCGAGTGACGCGCCATGGCTAGTCGCGCGGTCTACATTGGTTGCGGCCTTGACCTGGTGCGTCGGATCCTTGAGCCACACATACAGTACAGCGCCGCTCCCCACGCACTTCAAGCCCTGCCCACGGAAGCATCCCTTCTCGGCGGGAGATCGGGTAACCAGTTGGTCAAGGTGAGAAATCCGGGATTACTCCATCTTTCTGGGAGCTGGGCGAGCATAATTGCGATGGTCTGCGCTGCCGAGTGTGTGTACAGATTGTCCTGCCAAGGCCGTGGCACCAAACAACAACGTCGCGTGATGATGCCGTTGCAAGCGAGTGTATTCGAGGCACCGGCCAGCCGGTGGGGGACATTATTTTTCCTGGCTGACCCTGGCACTGCTGCTACCACTGCGTTCAGGGGCGAAGCGCGCCGGCTGGCTTGGCTCGTGATGAAGCCGCGTTCGTGCCAGGCCCGGGGCAACCTGTCGGTCTGTTGATCAATGTCGCCAGCGCCCCGCGTCTGGTTTTGAAATCACCTGCTGCGGTTAGCATTCAAAGGGGAGGAGAGCGCGACCAGAACGGACCTGCTGCTGCTGGTGGTGGTGGTGTCCCCGCCTGGTAGCTTGGCATCACGCGACGGCTTGCTCGACGTGGGCACGCTGTGTGAGGAAGCACATACAGTAGACGCACAGCAAGGACGAAATCGCAGACCAAAGGGTCGGTCTACTGTACCATCGGAAGGTGGACAAGAGGTGGGCCTTGATTTTGTATAGTACACGGGGTCTCCGGCTTCTCCGAGCGCGGCAATGGAGACCATCACTTTGTGCTTGGTGCGCAACACTCCGTGTGATCCATGTGGCCCCAACCTCACCAAATGGACTGACGGCATGTCTTCCCGGATGAGACTCCCGCGGCCCCATAACGAAAGCGCCCCCGTCGGTGATCGACCTTGCTGTGGACCAGACGCCCGGGTCACGTTGGAAGACACTGGGGGTTGCTCAGACAAACGTGGCCCTGATACTTGTCGGAGAGGTGGCTCATAATCAACCGGCGTCAAGCAGCTTCCTCGATTACCATTTGAAGAAGACGGCGTGCGTAATCCTTCAGACGAGGGAGATCAGGCGTAAGGGTCCGGCGTGAACAGCCTTTCCAGCAACGTTCGGGTTTGGTTCCACAGTATCCAGTGCGGGCGTTCATTTTCATTCCTCGCTGGCTTTGAACATCAACTAAGTCTCGAACGTCCTCTGCCGCTGTCGCCAATCTGTGTCGGTCCACGAACTCACTCTTTCTGAACGATGCGCTCGCGACGAGTGGCCGTGCGAGGATGTTGCAATTTGCGGGAGCGGGAGGGAAGGAGGTGGGCTCCGCCCACACGAACATGGACGGGATCACGCGCCCCAGAACCTGCAGCAGCGGCGAGCCGGATCTGGTGAGAAAGGAGACTGAGCAAAGCCCACGCAGAAATCGACACCGCACTGGACATCCGCCGGTCAGTTGGTCGTTGGGTGAGTGTGCGGCAGGTGTATGTTGCTGGATGGCGAGAGGGTAAAAGACCACCGAGACTGTCACGCGATTGCTAACCAGGGAGTGTGGGCGTCATATCCACCCCACCGAGGGACGAAACTGCCGGTTCAACGATCGCCGCCCGCTCTGGTGATCTGTCAAGCTGTCAATGTGATCACCGTGACCACAGTGACAGGATAGAAAGCGTCAGCTGTAGCTCGGTGTGTGTGCGTGGGGGAGGGGGGACTTGCGTCGGTCGACATGCCGAATGTATCGGATGGAGTTGACTCGATGTGGAGACCAGGAGACCAAGCTCAGAGGGAGCCGGCCGCATCCAGAGGCGAGGTTTTTTTTAATGCATGGACTCGGTCGTAAGAACTGCACACACCTGAGCGCACACTGCCTGGATGACCGTACAGGATAATTAGATTCTGATCATGTCGTTGTTGAACGGGTTTTTTCCATAAACAAACATGGATCACCTGAATCTCTATTACAACACGCACTCAACGAGCGCCCAATACCATGACGAGAACACACCGCCACAGGCTTAGCGCGATAAGAAAAACACGGACGACGATGACCAGGGGAAGGCGGAGACGCAGCTCCTCAGAGCGAGAGCAATAGGCTCGAGAGCAGCGGATCGAGCGGCGACGGCGCGAGCTCGAGCGACGCGTCGAGCGGCTCGCACGGGTCTGCTTCTGGAGGGGGCGACGACCCTAGCGGTTCACACGTGGGTGTCGGCGTCTCGTGCGTAGTCTCCTGCACAGTTTCGGTCGTGTCGAGCGGCACGACGCACGGCGACCGCGGCGTAGGCATGATCTGAACGACGACCGCCCGCTCGCGCCACTGGGTCTCAAGCCGCTGACGCTCGTACCGCAGCTGCTGCTCTTCGCGAAGCGCCCAGAGGAACCGCATGCGACTCTCCAGTCGGGCGCTTTGTTCGCGGAGTATCCGGATCCGTTCCATCTTGCGGTGCATGAACCGCCGCTGGTCCTCGCGGTGGCGGCGACGGCGCTCCTCGTCCTCCATGCGGCTCCGCTTGGGCCGCTCGTACGTGGGCCACGCGTACGACTCGACGGTGATGTACTCGAGCGGCGCGTCTGTGGCCGTGGGCGACAACGCGGCGTCCAGGGTCTTCATGGCGATGTGCTTGACGGGAAAGACGGTGGAAGTTGCTGGGCTCGACGCAACGATTTGTGAAGTGAGGTTCGGTGTGGCGGTGGTTTGGCTCGCTCGGCCGGGGCTCGAACGCTGGTTTTGGCTGGAGAACATGGGTGAAGACGGGAGGGAGGTGGATGGGAAATGGGAGTGCACTCGCGAGACGGTTCCTGTCTGCGGCGCGGGTACTACTGTACACTGTTCGAGAGCGAGCGTGTGGGTGACGCACCGGCCCAGTCTTTGCCGGCACACCCATTTGCACGCTGAAGGGCTGGGCTCTGCGTCGCTCTTGTTCGTGCCTCCCCCCACGCGCCCCAATCACCGCATTCAAGCCCCTTTTACCGGTATCGTCACCGATCGAATCCTGGAGGGGGCGCCACTTGACGGCGTTATGGTAACGCGGTGAGTACACTCCAATTGTCACGATGAACGTGGGCCTTTCCACTTGAAGAGCGAAGAGTGGGCCTTTCCCACATGGTCGATCGACCACATGAACCACGGCGCTGTGAGCAACAATAAGATGCAGGTCCGCGCTGGTCAGGCCCGGCCCTCAACGAGTTCGCTCAGTTGACGTTGGCACTAAGCGTTGCTGCCCACCCTTTCTTTTCTCCGCGGTCAGCAAGCCTCAGGCGGGGGACAGGCAGGTGCGTAGCTGTCCGTCTGGTTGGCTTGAGCGAGCGAGCGGTGGCCCGCGATGGCGGAAAGCGTCGCAACCGCTCTTGTGCGTTCATGAACGCACACCCCCACTGGAAGCAGATACTGTATAGACCCGTCGGACACACAAAAAAGACTTCAAAAGCGCATCGCAGTCTCCGCTTGCCAACCGGTGGTCGACGTCTCCAACAGCCCAACGGACTCGTGTCCCTCCTCCATTCGCCCCGCCGTCTCTCTGGGTCAGTCCATTCGGGTCTGCTTCAGGCTTTCCTCCACGCGGGCCAGCGTGTCGTCCGCGTGTACGTGAAGCATCAGCCACATCGCCAGCGGCGCGACAACGCCGTCGCAGTCACGGTCGATGAGGCTATCCGTGAGCGACTATGCTCCATGCGAGACCAGAGAGTGCGTCACGATAGACCAGCCACAGCCACCGGCCACGAACCGCCCGTTGCGCTCCGCTTGGTGAGCTTTAACCTGCACGTGATGCAGCTGACAAGCTTGCCGACTACTGCGCTCACCGGACCCGTGCGAGGCTGCGCGATCACTGTGGGCAGCGTGTGCCCGGCGATACCGGCGCAATCTCGTCGATGCGAAGCGAGAAGGGCGACGAGGTGGAGTGAGTGGCTACCGCACGGCCGTTGTCTGGCTCACTCGTTCGTTGCCGCTCAGGCTCGTGAGGTGGAGTGAGTGAGACCGTCGTGACAAAACAGAGATCTCGTCAAGTAGGACTCGCTTGTACACAATCTGACTTATTGCGATCTCTAAAATTTAGAGATCGCATTAAACTTCATTTAATGAAGCTTCCTAGCCTCCCGTTGGCGTCCGCTTCTATCATTCAATCATCGTCGGCGATCTCAAACCACAGCGAGTCGCAGAACGCGAGCACGCGCGGCCACAACGCACTGGGCAGCCGCCGCGCAGTCACCTTCGCGTCGTTATGCTGCAGCGACGACAGCAAGCAGAGTCGCGCGGCCGTGCGGAACGTCGCCGGGAACAGCGCGTGCTCAGGCGGCGACCACGGACGCAGCATCTTGGTCACGCGCAGGTCGAACCGCTGACGTTCGCTGTCTTGCCAGTCGTTCAAGTCCTCGACCGCGACGACCGCCCACTCGCCCACGACGCCATACGCGCCCACGCGGCCGTGGAATGCAAACACCTCGTCGTTGGAGCCGTCGGAAAATGCAAACGTCTGCGTCATGTCCACGCAGTCGCGCGTCCACGAGCCAGCGAGCTGCGCGACTTCGGGTTGGCCGTCGTCGCGCGTCGACCCCCAGGCGCTGACGCTCGTGCCTCGCAGCGTGCCGTCCGCAAGGAGCTCGATCTGCATCGTAACCGGTACAACAAAGCCAAAGTTCTCGTCGTCCATGAGGCTGCCGTTCAGCGAGTACGCGCCCGTCGTCAACGGCGCAAGTGTCGCTACGACCGGCTCAACACTCGCGCGCCACGTCGTCGCCGGCGGGACGGCGTGGCGCGCCTCTGCATCTGCGAACCGTGGCTGCCACAGCGCATAGTCTTGCATTGTCGTGTGCTGCCAGTGGCCTTGAAAGCCGTTGCACGGTCGCAGCGTGCCCGTGAAGGCGACGGTCCAGCTCTCGCCCTCCGGTCCGCACTTGGCGAGGTGGAACTTGCACAAATAGGACCGTACGACCGAGTCGCTGCATTCCGTCCCATCTGTCACGGAATGTTGCGTGCCCTCTTCTGCGATTGGACTGGCCGCGCCGTCGTAGGAGACGAACGAGTAGGCCAGTTCTCGCTCGAGCCGCTCGCTGTCGTTGCAGGCCGCGGCGAGGTCGGCGTCGCCGGCGAGCCGCTCGCGCCAGTCGCGCGGCCGCGTGATCTCAACCGAGAGCGAGCCGTCGTCGAACACGCGGAAGACCCAGTCGCAGGCGATGTGCACGAGCTCATCGATGCGCAGCGACGCGCGGAAGACGTCGTGCCGCCGCATGCGCGCGGCCGGTGCCATCAAGATTCTTTGTGCTGGAAGGACCAGCCGACAAAACGATGACCATCATTCTTGATGAGCTCGTCGAGGGTTGGTCACAAAGATCTCAGATACGAAGATACGATTGGATGAAAGACCCTCTTCCGTGCGTTCTGGACGATGTGGCTGCGCAGGCCAATGTCGTGGATACCGTCCAGCTGCACCACCTTGCACGCTGGCTTCAACTCTGCAGATGCTCGAACGCTGTCCAGCCAGCCGACGAAAACTGATCACCCCCTTTCCCCCCGCCTACACGTTATGTATCGTTGCTGCCTTCGCTGGACACGCAGCCGTACGCAAAGCCAAAAGCGAAGCTGCACCAAAAGACCCTCACGACCCTGCAAGCACAAGCTCTGACGCTTTCAAAATGCAACGTGGCGCGGAGCCTGTCGCAGCTTTCATTTATTTTTTTTCTTCTTCGTACTTGTTGTTTCGCTGATGAAGAAAAGCTTACAACGGCACATCTAGCGAGGCCAAAAACGCAACAACCTCCGCGAGCTCGGCTACGCCGTCCTCTTCTTGCTCGCCCAGTACCGTAGTCGGGAGTTCGCATTGCACCGGCTGACTTGACGCCTTCGAGACCCGCTCCACTTGCTCCATCAGGTGGGCGTGCTCCCTCTGCAACGTACGGGTTGTGCGGATCGCGTCCACCAGCTTCAGCTGCGCTTCGAGCCGCGCGACGTCGCACTTGAGCTGCTCGAACTCGCGTCGCTTGCGCGCGAGGAATCGCTTCTGGCACTCGGTGTGGCGGCGGCGCCGCTCGCGCTCGTCGAGGCGCGCGCGCTTGGGCGGCGGCTGCTTGGGCCATGCGTAGCTCTCGACGGTGATGTACTCGAGCGGCGCGTCGACGCTGGTCGGCGAGTCGTATCCGTCGGTGGCCATGGGTCTCGATAAGTTTGTCTGTCTGTGTGTGCGAGAGAGTTGGAATGTTGTAGAGTGATCGCGACGGTCTGAGTTGGAAGCGCGAGGCTAGCGTTAGTGGTGAGATGCCGAGATGGGTCCACGCTGGATTTCTGCTCCAGTGGTTGAGCTGCCTTGTCGTCGCTGCCGTTTCTTTGCCGGGCGGGTGTTGCTCACCGCGCGAGACACGCGACTGGCCGGCTGAGATCGTCGTGACTCTCGGAGCTACACTGGATTTCTCCAGTTCGTCTTTCGCTGCTGGATGCTGTGAAGCGTCGGATGGAGCGGCTTGCGTGAACGTGGCGTGGCGCGTGGCGCGACCAGTGTGTGGCGTCCCCTGTCGGGGTGTCGAGTGTCAGACGCCCACCATAGCTACTGTGCGTTTGGCCACTGGAAGACAGTTTGCATTCGCAGAGAGACGGTCAGAGAGCGAGAGCGTCTTTGTAGGATCGAGTTGGTGGAGTAAGGTCGATTTAGTGGGCAGAATTGGCCACTCGATCGACGGCGCTGAGAGACATCTAGTGACAAAGCGGCTGGCACGACGGAGATCGTGAGATCACCACATGCCGGATCAGAGATATGTCTTATCAGAGGCCCGCAACTGATAATAAGCAACTACTACCCTAATCGAATGTTATTCTTCTACTATTTATGAGAGGTTTATACGTCTTGCTCCTGATGTGGACGAACGTCCGGCTCGCCGCCAGCTCAACAGACCATCCTGCAAACGGACATAACCGCATGATGGAATCTCGTCAATCGACGCGCGTTATCGGCCACAAATCGATACCGCATGACGAGGAATGGGGAGACAGGAGCGTCGAACCGCTCGAGGAAGACAGCAAAACGCCTCCTTCGTCTCGGTGGTTGCATGGGCCCTCAACCGACCACAACGATCCATACTCATCAAGAATCAATCACCATCTGAGATTCCACCATGTTCGGATTGTTTGCGAGTCGCTCGGGGGATGCTTTGATCTACAGATGACGGTTTACAAAACGAGACGATCGATCGTCTCGGACACAGAGGCCCATGTCCCAAAGCCAAATCGTTGATAAGCGGTGGCTGGAGAGCGACGCATTCGCCGAGTTATTGCGTTGGTGCAGTGTGTACAAGCGCGTCCGCGGGGTCGGATGCCAAGCTGGTCAGCAGGACGTATACGTTTAAACAGGTCCATTAATTTGCCAACTGATTATGTACAATCGTATAGCATTTGAGTATCTATTATTGCAGGTATATGCAACCGGTGTCAACGGCTGGCGACGACAGGCGCACGACAATGATGCCTCACGGTCTTCGGCATTCACCGACGCAGCTGTCGCTGCTTCTCGCGAGCCGCTACATAATGTGCCTTACACAGAGTTTCTAACGAGCCGCGACATAATGTTTACTACAATCGACGACGATCGCTGCGATGTGAAGATAGATTGACTCATCGCGCCGTCGCTCTCCACGAGTTCCAGCAAACCAACATGACGTTGTGCTCAATCTATATTAACCGGAGTGTTCTCTATTCTCACCACGGGAATCCTAGCTCTGACACGAGTGCCTCGACGTCAAAGCATTGCAACGCTGCGGCTTCCAGCTCGTCACCATCGCGTGCATCTTTGTGTACGGTCGTCGCTACTGCTTCTTCTTTGACTTCACTTGGAACGGATAGATTGCAGGCGGCAGCGAGCTTAACAAGCTGCGCGTGCTCGGTGCGAAGCGTCTCACCCTCACGCAATGCTTCCACTACCTTGAGCTGCGCTTCGAGTCGCGCGACGTCGCGCTTGAGCTGCTCGAACTCTCGTCGCTTGCGCGCAAGGAATCGCTTCTGGCACTCGGTGTGACGGCGGCGGCGCTCGTGGTCGTCCAGGCGCGAGCGCTT
>JAMFLM010000187.1:0-12100 GCA_027475705.1 Pythium catenulatum
TGGCGGCACTTCCACATCACGAGCGCGAGAAAAAAGAAACAATGCAACCAACGCTGATGAAATGTCAACGAGCACGGTCAACATCCCGCGGCCACCCGATCTCTCTCATCCAATAGCGGGGAGAGCTGAAAGGCCCATGAGGCATTGGTTTTTGACGGCGAGGTGTGTGTGTGTGTGTGTGTGTGTTGACGTGACAAGAAAGTCGTCGACGGGATTCTCGTCACGCGATTCCTTGCCTGTGACCGCCGCGGACGCTTGCAAAGCAACCATTATTTGAACGGGGAGGAGCGAGGGGGACAAATGCGCGGCAGCTATAAGACCGGGTGTGCACGGCGAATCAAGATTTGTCTGATAAGGTCACAGTGGCGCGCGACCCACAAACGAGAAGGAAGTTCATTGCACAACTAAGGGCCGAGTGAAGGCGTGCGCTGGCACGCGGTCTATCGTCAAGAGGCTGCGGCTGAAGCAGGTGCCTTTGGTAACAGTGTTTTTGCAGCGGCTGCATCGCTCGTCGTTGTCTCCACCACCGGGCAACTCTGAGGCGCGGTTTTGCTTACCCAACCGATCCCATGATCACCCCAAAGATATTGCAACAAGAAAGGGAACGATCGCCGCCAACTACTGGCGGAAAGTAAAGCAATGGAAGCATTGTTCGATTTGCTCTCGCGGACCGATTTCCTCTTCTAGTACAACTTCGCCCGAACACGACGCGTCTCCGCATTTATCTTTGGACACATCGAGGCGTCGCCCCACACTAACGCTAATGGTCCGAGATCTTGCTTCGTTTCGAAAGCGTACTCCTCCAAATACCCTTAAGCGCTTCCCGCGTCACGTGGATCACCATAACACGACCGGTCTCCACACCTTCTCAACAAGGGTCACACTCTCGAATCGCCCACCAAACGCCGTACCGTCGCTGCCATCACTTGGCGTCTTATCAGACTCTTGTTCGTCTACACAGAACGAGCACACCAGCACACGGGGATCAAATGGGCAGCGCACGGGCAAGGCATTCAGGTTGTTGCACCTGCACTCCTTGTCAGGGCCTTGCGCGGAACCTTCGCCGCCGTCGCTAGTTTTACTGTCGAAGTACCTCTCAGCCCGCGCGCATATGGCGGTTGCGTTGGCATTTATTGGAATTCTAGGAGTGACCCGACGACCGTGTCGAGTTCACGGATCCAGTCGTCTTCAGAGCAGTGGCCGCGGGCGACTTGCGCTCGGACTGGGGTGTTGATATCGTCTATGTTTCGACGTTGTTTTGTGCGCTTGAAGAGCTTGATACGACTGAATTCGCGTCTGCCACTTCTGGCGGCATCGAAACCAAGAAGACTCTTGACGGATACCAGGCCAACTTCTCAGACAAATATGTTGTTGTCGTCTTCAACAAAACTCCCCCCCCCCCCCCCCCCCAACCAGACGGAAGCAGGGCGGGGGAGACTTGTTGCCCCTTCGGCTTGGGCCGTACTGGCCGACATGCAACTAGACCGAAGGTGCATTCATGCGCTGTACGCTGCATACCTCGTGAATGCTATGGTCACTTAATACATGAATGCTCTCAACGGGGTCGCTCGACTCGAGGACATGGGCTAAAGCAAGTAGGGCCCTTGTTGTTCAATCATTCCCATAGTTTCACTTCGATCGAGGATTGTCGTTTTGACCAAAAACCGTTCAGAACCTGTACACAGTTTCGCGATTGAATTTGGCGATAGAACCAATCGAAACGGACAAAAGACCAACCGAATTGATGTGATGTCCAATCGAATATAATCGCATGCAACTTTGACCTCTCACATCAAATAGTTTGCTGGGGGGATTACTTTCCAACGGGCATGTCCTCCAACTCGAGAGCAGGAACATGGAACTTGGCCGAGTGCCTGACGCACCGCGCGCACAGATCAGGCGTGATCGTCTCATACATGCTGATACTGGCGGCGCGCTGGAGCTACGACGCGCGATGGGCCTTTTTCGCCGTCCCAGCCAAATCGCTGAGGATGGATTTGTGATTCTCGACGGAGTAGGTCTTCACGCCTAACTTGAACACAGAGAAGACGTTCTCGACGGGGTTCAACATCGAGGAGTAGGGGGAGAGGGGAATGCTCGAGCCCGTCGTTGGAGATGGTCATGGCGACGTTCGGGATTTGGCAACGTCTGATGCCGCAAACTTGGACGGCGCGCGTGCCGCGACCACTCCACCCGCACGTTCTGGCACAGAAAAGGTGTCGCTCGTCATACGCCAGTGCATGAGCGAGGACGTCCGCATCCTCATCGACGGCGAGCCGTCGTCTGAACAGAGGAAACTGCTAAATGAACGCTACGGCACGGCTGATGTTGTCAACCATGACCAGATCCAGCAAGAGATAACTGATTTCAAGCTGGAACTGGGCGACGATCCTGCGCTTTTTGTCACCAGATTTGATGTGTTGATCGCGCGTTACGAGCAGGCTACTGAAACAAAATATGGAGACAAACGGCGCTCCGTCATGCTGCTATAGCGCCTTCCTAAAGCGTGGGACGCGATGGTGCAATCGTGGCACGGTCAACACAGTGTGACCGAGTACTCAAAGCTACGTAGCCTCGTGGAGCGGCAGAAACCGCAGGCTGACATGGCAACTCCAAAGAAGCAAACGGCACAACCGGTGGTACAGCGACGCCCAAGACCGGCGGGAAGAACAAGCCTCGTGGCTGCTTCAACTGCCACGAGCATGGACATGAAGCGGTCGACTGCCTCCCGCTCACTGAAGAGCAGAGAGCGAACAGACACCAGAAAGTGGAGCACTGGCGCGCAGAGCATCAGCATCAGAACAAATGCTGATATACAAAAACAATAGTCAGAACAAGAAGAGCACGCCAAGCAAGGTCACCACGATCTCCCCGAGCAAATTGGATGCTGTCATCCGCGAGGCCGCGACCAAGGCAGCCAATGAAGTTGAAGAGCAACTGCGCAGCGAGAGTGGCTGGCACCAGCGAGTGCAATAAATACTCGTCTCGTCGTGATTGTCGATTGGACGACCGTGACAGTCGCCGTGACTACGGTAGTGGCCAGCGTGGGAGAAGTGCAGAGCGCCGTGGTCGGTCGCGCTCGCGTGCACGCAGCCGATCGCCTCGACGTGAACGCGGACGCGACGAGCGTCGCTTTACGGCTCGCGGCAGCTTGCAAACGGTGAGGGCCAAGAAGACACGGCTGACGAGCGATGAGAAGAAGGCAGAGACTCTGCGATTGGCGCACCTTGCGGATGGACGGCACAAGAACCTCGAACTGGAGGTTCGCGGCTGCCGCCCTTCGAACGCCCAGATAAAGCAGCACTGTCTCAGATAAACTGCCTTCACGGGCTATGATGAGATTTGGCGCTGTCCACGACGTGACGATTGGTACATCGTCGGTCAGTGCTTCACGCAGCACGACGACGCAGTCCTCGAAGCATCGGACGATGATGAAGTCGGGCACCTTAGTGAAACGCCGACGCCTCCGTCAAGAGTCGCTGAAGAGCCAGTCGAACAGCGACAGCGCAGTTCGATGAGCGAGTATAAGCGGCCCGCTCAAGAACAAGAAAAGAAGCCGAGAGTCAACACTCCCACGGGTCCGTCAGCTATTGGTGAGGGCGGCTCCGAAGGGGTAAGATGGCTACAAACTACTGCAACTGTCTGATCTAACTGTGATCAAGGCAAAGGACGTTACCTTCATTGAGAACAAGCCGACGAGGATCCCAAACGAGGTTAACCGCATATACACAGGCGAGCAAACCCGCTGTGGCTGCAGCCAGTGTGCGGTGGCGGAAGCACAACCGGCTCTCACGCCAACCGAGCGTGAGACCATCAAAATGGAAGAGCTTGGCGACGATGACTCCATTAATGGAGCAGACTCTCGAGAAGTGGGTCCAAATGTAAATACCCAGTCCGAGAACCTTGCAGGAACAACCACGTCCCAGATAGAGAGGAGTGATGTTCAAGGAAGAAGGTCTCTAGACTCCAACAGAAGGGAAACCACAACGAGAACAGAACACCAACCGGCTGTAGACGGCCTAGCGGGCCAGGCAAATGGCCGTCAGAGCGCTCGCAAGAAACATCACGTGGACGAGCTGGATATGAGAGGCACCGCTGTCCAAAGGAGGACACCAATAGGGTCATTGGGAAGCGCCGCAGCCAAGCTGTGTGCAACTGGTGCACACATATTTATCCTCAAGAAGACTCAAGTGGAGCCCATGGGAGAACTTGCACGAGTACGATTTGACAGAGGGACGCCTCTACGGAAGCAAGTTCGTTTTGACGACGAGGAAGAGCCTCGCAGATCGCATGATGAGCTACTGGTGGCTCCATACCGAGGAACGGACATAGCGCTGAGTGCGGAACGCGTACCTACTCAAATCGAGAGCGCTCTGGACTACCTGAACTCCATCGAAGACCTCATCACACATGCCAGGAATATGATCCTCGCAGTACCAGAGCCAGGATTGAGTAGCACACTTGAGGCCAACCAATTTGACCACGATCGCCGACGTGCGATAGACACTTCCATCGCGGAGAGTTCGAGACCCCCTCCAATGGAGTGTCATCAAAAACGGAGGCATCAGGACTCATTGCAAACTCAGAGGTCGCAGCTCCAGGCCAAAGGGAAGCGAGCAAGACAACGACGACTGAGAAGAGAGCGCGGAGGCGAGGAGGAGAGAGTGATTGGCCGCTCGCCCTCCTCCTCACAAGACCGATGAAAGGACAAAGGACACCAAACGGCCACTCGCCTACAACTCACGTCTACTGGACGAAGAGCTTGACGACATCCTACAGTACCCCCTGCGTACCGGCATCGACACCGGCACAGCGGAGAAGTCACCAGTGAAAGAAAAGCAGGACCCCGAGTCCGAGAAGTCCGTGCACGCACTGATGATCAAGTACATGGAAGAGGCACGCAACTGCAGAAAAGCCATGAGTTCCGATTACGCCCATCAACGGAGTGGAGCGATGGACAGTGAGTACGGCTTCGTACAGAAAAACGGAACGTGGATCTTGATGCCTCCACCTATTGAGCGGAAGGCACTCAAGTGTCGGTGGGTCTACGTCATCAAGCGAGCGAGCGATGGATCCATTGATAGGTTCAAAGCCCGACTCGTCATCAAGAGCTTTTTCCAACGTCATGGGCTTGACTACGATGAGATCTTCTCACCGGTCGTGCGCATAGAGGTGCTCCGTCTTTTGCTTGGAATTGGGGCAGCATCAGGCTGGGAGATTGAACAGATGAATGTCAAGACGGCGTTTCTCAATGGTTCCCTAAGTCAGGAAATCTACATGGAGCAGCCACAGGGCTACGTCCAGAAGGGAAAGAACACCTCGTGTGCCGAGTCGTGAAGGGTTGCTATGGACTCAAAGAAGCCCCGCGTGTGCACTTTCCGCACATTCATGACCTCGCTCGGCTTCAAGCACCTTGTCAAAGATCGATGCGTCTTCATCAGAACCACTACAGAGGGTGTGTGGATCGTCAACGTTTACGTAGATGTCCTGTTGGTCATGGGAAGCTCCCTGCGAATGGTGCAGGGCTTCAAGAACAAGGTGAACGAGCGCTTTTCGATGACGGACATGGGTCCAGTCAGGTACCTACTTGGATGGCACATCGAAAGGGACCGCAATCGGTGGACCCTCTTTCTCCACCAAGAGCAGTACTGACTTAAATTACTGAACCGCTTCAATACGCAAAACAGCCGACATGTGGGATCGCCACAGGAGCCGGGCCAACACCTCTCAGAGCGCCAGATGCCCAAGGAGCCAGATGACACCGAGGAGATGGAGAGCATTCCGTACCGAGAGGCGGTCGGGAGCTTCATGTACCTAATGATGGGTACACACCCCGACTTGGCGGGGCTCGTGCGTCAAGTGAGCCGATACCTGAAGAGCCCGGGGATGGCCCACTGGCGAGCTGTCGAAAGAGGTCTAAAGTATCTCAACGGAACAAGACAGTATGGGATCGTGCTGGGCTCACACAAGCTCGACAATTGTGATGAAGTGCACCGGGTTTCCCGCCGAATAAGCGGGAAAATCTTGCTCAGAGATAGTGCAGTAGAAAGGGGACAGGGCGTTGAACAGAATGTCTGTGGTCCGGTTCGAATAACCGGACACCGACCCGCGACCCGGCCCGGGTCGTCACAACGGGCTTGCCCGTACCCATACCCGCTCTTGTGCCGGCTGTATAGTGACATGGGTACAAATCAGGGCATGGAGCCAGCGCGGCTGGAAACCCGGTTAGGTACGATCCCTCTTAGATACGTTTCCTCTTAACTACGGGGGAACACGCGGCCCACATGGCGCGCGCCATGCGGTAATAGACTCTGGTTTTTGCCATCAAGAGCTCAAGTCTCGGAAGTTCAAGACCTTGGAGCCCGCGTCCACCGCGGCTCTCCTGACCCAGTAAGGTACGCCTGCTCCTGTTAGGATTGCCCGATCGTGGAGTGGATCTCCTCTCTAGGAATAACCGGCATTTGTGTGCTTGTTGCGTGAGAACTAAGAGCAAACCCCTACTAAGTCTTTCTGTCAGAGGGGGAACTGGTCAGGCCAGAGACCCCGACGACATCCTATATCCAATTGTCTCCAGCTTGTCTGGCTGTAAAGGCCGGAACATTTCATATTAGTGGTGTGGTTAAAGAGGCGCGGCCTCTGTGAGCGTTGTCTGTCTGGGAGCGGGACTCGCCAGCCTAGATACAACACTAGTGTTCCTCTGAGTGAGGTTTTGTGCTTGTTGACCTTTGCGCTTGGTGTTTGGACCCCACGATCCGGTGGCTCTTACACAACTAGCTTCCAAAGAGCTGTTGAAGGGTACACAACGTGAGGTGGTCTCACCACAAAGGTCTAAAGGAAAAGCACGAAGAGCGGGTGCACAGCGTGTGCTCCCCGCTCTGACGGCGCCTGTGAACCGGCCTAGCGCTACCCCTTCGCTAGCGCCGGCTTAGTGTGAATACGTACTACATACGTGTGAATTCTGAACCCACTTTATCACAGGCGTCAGTGCAACCAAGACGCGCCGAGAAACAGTCACACATCAGCGGCCAGAGCGGTGTATACTTGCCTATTTCGCGTACTTAATGAGGTGCAATACTCCTGGTATCACGAAGCACGGGAAGGTCGATGTCCTCGTTATCTTCAGTGTAGAAATCGAGAGGGAGCTCTTTGTGCTGTCGCGGGTCTTCCTCGACGTGGTTGTTTCCAGTTGCTTGGAGGAGGAGCGTGCGCTTCTCTTGAAACTTGGAGCTCAACGTCTTGATGAGGGGCTTTGAGTTGATCCACCATGACCGTGTGTGACGTTTGGTCACTCCACACTTCCTCAAGAGCTGCGCGATGGTTATAAATATTCACATTATCCTCCTAGGTGCACTTCAGCTTCTGCGCGCTCATTTTGTTGGGCAGGAATCGGTTGGCGATCTTCTTGTTCTTGTACCTCGTCTCGAGCGCTATCGCAGCGAGTTGGATAGGTCAGATCAAGTTGCTGCTCGCTTTCGCTTGAGCCGCTTCGCCTTTACGTGAGGTCTGCGCTCGGGACTTGCCCGTCGGCTTCGCTGCGGCTCGTGACTTCGACCCCTGCTGAGTCGCAGTCTTCAGCTTATTCGCGGCCGTCGTGCGCCGCTGGCGCTGCGCCTCCTTCCGTTTCATCGTTGAGGCGACGACAATGTCCTCCGAATAAATCGATTCAACGTCGTGTTCGTGTGGCTCGAGAGGTTCGGGTGTAGCATCTCGTTCCAGTGGTAGCTCACTGGTCGTCGAGTCGGATAGGTTGGACGGCATACGGAAGCGTGATACGCCAGACGCACGAATGCTCTCGAGCCACGTGGGCCGTGGTAGTGGATGCGCGGCAGCGCCACCGGACGATTCACGCGATCATTGCGGCGCGCTCTCCATATCTCCTGCGCGCGAGACCTTCCACTTTAACGCGGCCGCCCAGCACACTTGTGAACGGAGTGGAATCGCCTCTCCGGACACAAGTCTCACGCCCAAGTGGGTTTCCCTGCTCTAGCAGGTCTACCACTTCGCTACACAACCGGTTTCCTCTAACAAAGGTTTTACGGTACATAAGAGGGATGTACAACAGCAGACAGAATAGTACAAGGTCCCAGAGGGGGCCGCCACACAATGAGCACCTCGGGATTCCCCCCTCGAGAACAAGTCATCTCGGCCGCCGCTGCGCGCTTCCTCTGCGCACCACCACCAACTACAACAACTTGGAGATACCGTTGCGGGCGCGTGCTGCCCGCAAGCGCGAGAACTTCCACTTCAACGCGGCCTCCCAGTTCGAAGGGAAACCCCTTCCAAACCGATGCATTTTATATCCAACGCCTATCACGTATGAGAGAATACCGAGGGTCAAGAGGATTATCGTTTGGACAGCCAGGCTCGCTTTTTGACTCGCTTTTTGCTCCCACGCAAAAAATCCGAGGCGGAAGAAAAACAGGTTGCTTTCCTATTTGGACAGGGCTCTGAGACCAATTCGATTGTGAAATGGTGTACCGTATAAATCGGAATGATATGAACACTTTGCCAGGCCTCTCCAAGTCAAGCTTTCCATGGCTGTTCAGATGTTTCCAACATGTCACTGTAGTAGTGGTTCTCACGGTTCGCGGGCAGGTAACAGTAGGAAAAATCGTATTGAAAAATCAACGAATGCATTACCATTACCCCAATCAAAGGTAATGCAGTCGTTGATTTTTCAATACGATTCGCTTTTGGCGCTGACATCGAGTTTTGTGATAGCAACGCTGCAGAAGAAGTGTCCGTTCTACTATGAAATGGATGAAATACTCGGCGCCCGGCACAACGCAACACCACCGACCGTCATGGAGCCCGGCCGCACCGTACGGAGTGGAGTGAGTCCCAGTGAGTCGATGCCGTCCGAGACAGAGCCGTCTCCGACGGCATCGAGTGTGGATGAGCCCCAGGACGAGTCGGGGGCCAACGCCAACACACGGAATGAGCCAGCGGCCTTGCAGACCCAGCCGGGTTTGCAAGCCCAGACATCGACAAATCGACCCTTTGAGACTGCCCATGCATCCAGCCTCCACGTCGCCCTCCTCTTGATCTACCGCGAGAAGAGAGAGCGTCGTGAAAAGCGCCCCAAGGCAGAGGCTGAGTTCCAGGAGGCTCAGCTGGACATCCAGCGAGAGCAGCTCGCGCTGCAGAGAGAAGAATTGCGTCTTCGAGAGAAGAAAATGGACCAGCAGTTTCAGTTAACGTGCGAACAGCTCGACTTGGAGCGCTATCGCCTTCTCGCGAAAGACACTCAGTAGACAGAAAATGAAGCACCGTTTGTTTCCAATTGTTGTAAATCCACAGCTCTGTTGAATATACCCGCATTTCCATTCCGTGAAAAATGATTCCACTTCGTGTAGAGCTTTATTAACTAATCATAGTGGACCACAAGACGCAGCTCCTCGGAGCTAAGAAACTCCTCGAGCTTGTACTCAATAATCTCAATATTGTCTTCTTTGCCTTCATCCTCATTTTCTTCTTCAGAACTGGTTTCGCTCTCAACTTCGAATGGATCTTCACATCGATGAATGCTGATGTTGTGCAAAATGAAACACGCCCTTTAAAATTCGCAGTGTCGCTCGATCGCTCCGTCAAGCCCAAGGTAGACGCGGAGGTTCAGGACCGGAACTGGCCTTCATCATTCCAATGCAGTGCTCGATCGGGATCCGTGCTCGTGCGAGTTGGCGGTTAAATCGCGCATTTTCGCGCTCGGTTGACGCTGGTCGTTTGTATGGCAACACAATGAACGGGAAGCAAACCCCGTAGGCGCTGTCGCCAAGAAGATATTCCCCTCGGGCAAAAAAATGCGGCCGGATTTTGTGCCATTGACAAAAAAGACAGAGCGCGCTTGTCGTGCACAGATCCTGGTATACAAATTAAGAAACACCATGACCATATGAGCTCTATGAACCACAACAACTGCGCAGCAGCTATTGTACCTGGTAGTATGTAACACGGCGCAAATGGTCACACACAATTTGTGCATTGAATGCGTAGTCTGACTTTCTCGTGAAGTAGCACTCAGGGTCCACCGGCGGAGCATACTTCAGCTTGAGCACGGCATGTCGTTGAATCCTATGGCGTTTTTTAAGCCCGAAGTGAGATGCACGTGCTTCTTAATTTGGTTGCGAGTTGATGCGTCTGGCCATTGAATGAAGCGGTCCTCAAGTGACACCACCGCTTCGAGCACTCGGTCACCAAATGTCCGCACGGAACCTGGCACAATATACACAAAGAATGAGTCGACCATCACAATAAAAAAGAACGTAGAGGTGCGCCACCTTCGCCGATGCCAAAATGCTGCGCAATGTTGTGGTACGTCTCCGATTGGAGAGACCACAGGAATACTTCGAGTTGCAGTTGGACGGGTGCCTGTTCTTGCTTACCTGGGGCTCCCGCAAACACCGGGTGCTTCTGAATGAGCCCCAAGACAAACAAAAACGTATCTACAGTGACGCGGAGCTCCCGCCTCGCGCGAGCTTGATCCAGGCGAAAATTCGCTCCGGATCCCACTTGCAGCTCTTCGGCACGGCACCTCGGTACAACTACCGGGACCCAGCAAGATGTGCGAGAAAGCTGGGGTCTTCCCATTCGCCCTCGCTTTCAGACTCGTTACTCGAGTCGTCAAGCGCGCGGCTAAGCGCCATGGCCTCGAGCCATAGTGTCGCGGCGCCTCTGGAGCCCCTCGTCGGCATCTTGCTGGCGTCAAATGTGGAGAAGACCAGACATGCTCGCTAATTATTGGCTGAAATACAGTTCGCAGCGCAGGCAATGTGCGCAGGCAAACACCCCTCATGGTTGGGATGTCGAAGGTACGCGTTGATTGGCTGGTTTTGCCTACCCGCAGATAACATTCCTTTCAACCGTGAGAACCACTAGTGGATAGAGTCAAATAATTGGTTCAAAAGCATCTCATAGTTGACTACATAGTAATTTGATTGGATATAATTGATTTGCGGCTGAATATGTCACTAACGAAACCAAGTCACTTAGATGTGGACGGAAAAATCTGGACCGAGCCAACTCCTGGTGTTGTTCATTGATTCTCAACGACTTCACTTTAACTAGATTGTATCTCTATAGCACAACCATGTAAATGTGCAATAGTAGGTTATCATTTTATACAATTATGGCTGCCGTTCTGCTGGATGTCACTGGACGCGCGTCATGTAGAATCTTTAGCACAACCATGTCAATGTGCAATAGTAGGTTATCATTTTATGACCCCTTTCCGGAATCGATTGGGAGTGGACCTTTCGAAAAGCGTCGCGCTCAGAGTTCTCTAAGCCAATCATATCCGATAATAAAAGAGCGAATAACGTAATTTGCCAGATTAAGAGAGCTTGCCAGTTTATGAGAGTGCCACACCAAATCAAAACTCGATGAGATTGGCTGATGAAAAACCACGGAGCGCTGATCCCCGTCCAAATCGATACACGCCTGGTGGCCACCAGACCGGGAAGTCCTGCCGTTTTTTGAGTCGATGCGTGAGCGGAACAGCTACGACGATGACGATGCGATCGAGCGTGCCGTCTTGCGGGTGATGCGGGGTGAGAAGTCGTCGGTCGTGAGCCAAGACACAGGGATCCCGTACAGCACTCTGCGAAAGCACGTCCAAGTCATTGAGAAAGGCGGGACGATCGAGAAGAAAAAGCGCGGTCCCCCCGGAGCACTCGTCCCAGAGGCAGAACAAAGCCTCTTCGAATGGATTGTCGGAATGCAGATCATCGGCATTCCCGTCGAACTGTCCGACATCATGGCTGCGGCGAACCGGATGCTTGCCGCGATGGGCAAGAAGCCGGTCGGAACGGACTGGTACCGTCGCTTCCTCAGCCGCTTTCCTCAGCTCGCAATGCGCCAGGCGCAACTAATCTGTCGTGCGCGGAACGAGATTCAACTCCAGCTCATCGAACGGCTGTTCTGGACGGTTGTCCAAGTAGCTATCGAGCTGAAGCTCGACGCATCACGAATTTTCAACGTCGATGAGACGGCTTTCCTGTCGCGGAAGAAGTCGCGACGTGTCGTGGCTATCAAAGGCTCCCCCAACGTCTGGTGTAAGTGGATCTCGGCGAGTTTCCATCTCTCAGTGGTGGCGTGTGCGAGT
>JAMFLM010000188.1:0-12085 GCA_027475705.1 Pythium catenulatum
CGGTCGCAAAAGCCGCAGTAAAATGCGAAAGAAAGAAAGAAGTCGTCGTGTGTTTGCTTTTTCTATCGTCGTCGTCGTCGAAGAGCCCGCGACCTCGCGGTGCCTCGCGCGGCGGCACAGCTAATGGCGGATCGATCTGATCGGAAGCTTCCAATCTGAGGAACCGAACGCGTATGCCGACCTACGTGGTCCGGCAGACCGAGGAGACACCTCGATGGAGGGTGGACGGTCCGACAATCGGCACTGAGGTAATAGTGCCGGCTTTGGCACATACAGAGGTGGGGCACCGTTGCCATTCTGGTTCCGACGTGAAGAGCCCTCTGCTCCGTTGGATCGGGGGACCGTGTCGTTCGTTCTCTGCCCTTGCGCCACGTTGCCATGGCTGCCCGCACGGCAAGCAGTTTGTCAAGTGGGTTCACGGGCAAATACGCCGTCTACAATTGTTATTTTCTGCAGTGAACCGGGCATAGATTAAAATTACAACGTTTCTCAGATCACTGATGAGAACTTGAATCCTAGAACCTGACGCTCTCGTGAACTCCATCGACTTGAACTCCATCCCCGGGGATGGAGTTCCCCGCGGGCCGCAGGCTCGCGCACCACTTCCCAGTCCCCCACCACTGTGGAGGGGAGTCCACCACAGCGAGGCGCACGAGCACGAGCCGACAGAGCACGCGTGGTATCCTGCTTGCTAGGACCATCTCACAATGTACAGTAGGTTGGGCGGCGGCAGAGTGTTCTGCCGTTTTGCCGTTCTGCCGTTTCTGCCACGCGCACATCACACGAGTGTGAGTCGACTGGACTCATTCTGCCGAGTCAGCGTTGCTGACCCGCCGGCTTACTCGTACCTCACATGTATCGGTATGAAATTGTTCGAAGGAAGCAAGCATCAGAGGCTCTGACAGAGCCCCGCTCCACCCACCACCACCTGCAACTCCTCGTTGAGCCTCCCATTATCGGCGGCGGCCCTTCGATTTGTGCCCATGGCACTGCCACGCAGGAGTGGGAGTCCGAAATGGGTTCTCGCTGGACTCACTCCTCTGGACTTCTTTCGTTCTTCTGCGGCTTTCCCCTCGACACCCCTTCCTCCACTGAAGGTGCCGTCCAGGACGACGACGACGACGACGAGCGCCAGTCTCTCTGCCCTTCACAGCTTTTTGTCGCGCCGTTGTGTGGCCGGCCTTGGCGACGTCGGCGCCCTCGACGTTCAAGGTCTCGCGCAACGCTCGTACAGCGGCCCATGAACGACGCTCAGGCAGACCACTTGATGGCATCGCTGGGGGCCGATACCAGCGATTCGATGACGCTGTTACTGGCGCTCGCCGTCGCCGTGAACGAGGGTCATCTGGAAGCCACGCAGGATCTTCTCGAGAACGGCGCGCCGACCGAGACGCGCATGCCAGACTCCTACTCGTTGACGGTGCTTTTGCTGGCAGCTGCCAAGGGAAACGCCAAGATGGTCGACTTGCTCTGCCGCTTCGGCGCCGACGTGCACGCGCGCGGACCTAACGGCAAGACCGCGCTCCATTTCGCGCTCGCCGGTGGGTTTGTGGACGTCGCGTCGTGTCTGCTGGACTATGATGCGCCGCCCGACGCCGTGGACGCCGACGGCGTCTCGTGCCTGCTGCAGGCGTGTCAGGCGGGTGACGCGGCCGCAGTGTCTCTAGTCATCGCCAAGCTCGAGCAGGTCGTCGGCAGCGAGGGGACGAAGGTTCATGTGAACAAGCCGCGCGACGCCGACCGCGAGACACCGCTTCACGCGGCGGCAAGGAACGGCTGCGTGGAAATCGTCACGCGATTGGTGCGCCATGGTGCCGAACTGGAGCTGAAGACTGTTCAAGGTTTGTCGCCGCTGATGTACGCCGTGATGGCGGATCAAGTAGACGTCGTGGAGTTTCTTCTCGCGGTCGGCGCCGACCCGGAAATGGCAGACGCGGGCGTTGGGTCGCCGCTACAGGTGGCCTCGGGGCGAGGGTGTAGCCGGGTCGTCGATTTGCTTCTCGCGCATGGCGCCCACGTCAATCGTCGGAACAAGAAAGGCCGCACGGCGCTCCACATGGCCGCCATGGAAGGCCACAGCGCCGCAGTGGAGATGTTGTTGCGACACGGGGCCGACCATGAGATGCGCGCCTACGAAGGATCGACTCCCCTCGCGGTGGCAGCGTTGCGCGGTCAACTCGACGCCGTGCAAGCACTCATTGACCACGGAGCGGATGTGCAAGCGCGTGGCTACAACGACTGGACGCCGCTGGTGCTTGCTGTGCTGAGAGGCGAAGCACGTACCTGTGAGCTCCTATTGAAACGTGGCGCGTCAGCCGAGATGCGTGATTATCGGTCGTGGACAGCACTGCAAGTCGCCGCTTCGGAAGGCAACGTCGAGGTGGTCGACCTGCTGTGCCGTCACGGAGCCGATGTAGACGTCCAGGATCCTGAGCGCGGCATGAGCGCACTCCACATCGCGCAGGAGGGCGGCTTCACGGACGTCATGTCGTGTCTCTTGCAGCATGGTGCGTCGATCGAAGTCGCGGCGAAGACCGGCAACACGGTGTTTATGGAGACATGCCTCCACGGCAACCTTGCCTCCGCTATGTGCCTCGTCGAGTCACGGAACAAAGACCAGGACGCCATGCGTGCTTTGGTGAACGAACTACGTGATCAGGACAAGATGACACCGCTCATCGCAGCTGTGGCGAACGGACACTTGGACCTCGTCGTCTATTTGGTGCACCTCGGCGCGTACGTGAACGCAATAAGCACAATGAAGGTCTCGCCTCTGCTGCGCGCTGCGATCGACGGTCACGAAGAGATCGCGCGCTTCTTGATCACGCATGGTGCCGACATCGACGCTACGCATCTCGGAGGCGTCACGCCGTTGATGGCCGCGGCCGGTTTTGGTCATGAATCGATGGTCGACTTGCTTCTTGAGCTCGGTGTCGACGTTCGGCGTCGTGACGATTCTGGAGCCTCGGCACTTTTTTGCGCGATCTCGGAAGGTCACACACGGATTGTGAAGACTCTGCTCGACCACGGAGCGGATGGTGACTTTCGACAGTATGGCGGAGGGACCCCACTCATGTGTGCGGCGGCACGCGGACGTGTCGACATCGTCGAGCTCCTCGTCGAATCGGGTGTAGAGGTGAATCGTGTGACCGCCGGCGGCTGGACAGCATTGGACATGGCCGCCATGCTGGGCAGCGCCGAGGGCGCCGAGGTCTGCAGCGTCCTTCTGCGACATCGAGCATCAACCACATGTCAAGGGAAAGATGGCCGCACGGCGTTGCATCGCGCTGCAGTGTATGGTCGTGGTGCAGTCATCGAGTTGTTGTTGGCCTTCGGCGCCGATCCCAACACACTTGACTATGACGGACACACTGCCGCGTATCTCGCAATGAGGGAAGGCCACTTCAAGATCGCCGCGCGTTTGAATCAAAGAACTGACTCAGCATATATCAACTGCAATGATGACGACATCTGGCCGGAGCAGTGTTTACGTGAGTTCTACGGGCTGAGGAGCCTGAGCGTGGTCGCTCGGATGCGAAAGACAAGCAGGCGGGACCCGCCGTGGTTCGTCGATCGAACGAGCGTCTCGATCATCGGAGCGAGTACGGCGTTTTCCACGCCCTTTGCAAAGGTCTCGGTGGGTGCATGGCGCGGTTCGAGTGTGTTGATCGTCGAGCCTAACTTCGACGGAGCGGTTGCAAGAGAAGACCAGCTCGCCATGCGGCAACAGTTTGTGAAAGAAGTTCGGCAGCTCTATTTGCTTCGTCATCCTCACGTTGCCAAGATGTTCGGCGCGTGTCATCGTGGCAAGCAGCCGTTCCTGATCTTGGAGCGCCGGCGCAGGGACACCCTGCTTTCTCATGTCGCTGGAAATCGGTATCGCACATGGGCGATCTTCCACGAAGCTGCGCTCGGCTTGCAGTATCTCCACGAGCGAGGACGCGTCCATGAGAATCTGACGTGCGACAACATTCGAACCGGGGATGACGGTCTCGTCAAGCTCACGGGGTTCGGAATCTTCTCAGGCTGCTGCGACGATCAACGCTTGTGGGTTACGGACGACGAGTTTTACGACGATGAAAGCTTACATCCCACACCTGCGAGGGATATCTACGCGCTGGGCGTGTGCATGGCCGAAGCGCTCACGGGCGAGAAAGTCCTCGGGGCCGAGAGAACCAACGGAGTTGACGTTAGAGACCTGTTGCTGAGTAGCCCAACCCCCCGAGAGCTGACCGAGATCGATGTTCGCGGATGCGAGTTGATTCAGAGGATAACTCGCTTGGACTTTCACAGTCGGTTGAGCATCACCGACGTGGTGCGTGAGCTCGCTGCGCTCGCCGAAGACGAGGCCCAAGCGAGGCAATGTCAGCTTGTGAGGGCCTTCCCTCGCACGGACTCGCCCGACGACTTGTCTGCCGTCGAGCAAGCTTTCGCTCACGCGACTTCACTCTTTGATCAAGACGCCAACGCGACGACGCCGATCCGCGAAGTCTTCGAGCGTCTCAACAAGGCGTGGGAGCAAGCCAAAAGCGTCGCACAAGTCGACCAGCAGCGTCTCCACAGGCGAGTTCTAGTTGTTGTATCGAGGCTCATCAACGAGAGGCAAGCCCAAACAAACATGCCACCAGCATCGCGGTTTGCCGCCCAG
This sequence comes from Pythium catenulatum, assembly GCA_027475705.1. Classification (NCBI taxonomy): domain Eukaryota; phylum Oomycota; class Peronosporomycetes; order Pythiales; family Pythiaceae; genus Pythium; species Pythium catenulatum. The sequence goes on from JAMFLM010000188.1 coordinate 4,649, forward strand.
CGTCACGTCGCCGACCGCACATTCTCTCTCCACGTGGAGGTCGACGCTCTCATCGAGTCGATCGAGTCAACTCATACGGCGCTTCTCAGCAAAGGCCAACTGCAACCCGCGGCGACTTCGTCTACGGCCACCTGGCGTGAGCGCTGGCACCAGCACCGACGCGAGCAGCTGCAGGCGTTTGGCGAGTCGCTCAAAACGGTCCAGCACCTCGACATCGAGAGCGCCACCTGCTTACTCTTCGAGCTCACGCGACGACGCGACGCCTACACGTCCATCCCGCCGGCCGACATCCACGCCGCGCGTCAAAAGCTGCGGGCGATGCCCGGCGTGCACCTGCCCGACTGGTTCATCCCGCACTACGAAGTGCGCTTCGACGAGTACCGCAGCTTCAGCAAGGGCGCGTTCGGGTCGGTCCACCACGGCGAGTGGATGGGCTCGCGCGTCGTGGTCAAGAAGGTGTTTGCGGACGACGACGGCGAGTTTGAGAAAGAGGTCGACGTGTGGAGCCGGCTGTACCATCCGCACGTGCTGCAGCTGTACGGCGCGAGCCACGTGGGCCAGAAGTGCATCGTGTCCGAGTTCGCGGCCGGCGGGCAGCTGGACAAGTACTTGCGCGGTCTGTCGGCGGATCAGCAGCAGCCAGTAAGGCAACAACAACGACGACGACGGCTGCGCGAGAAGGAGGTGTGGCGCACGCTGCACGAGGCGGCGCTCGGTCTGCAGTACCTGCACTCGCGTGGGGTCGTGCACTGCGACCTCAAGTGCAACAACATTCTGATCGGTCGCGACGGCAAGGCGAAGGTGAGCGACTACGGGCTGAGTCGGCGAGAGCTGACGCGCGAGACGGTAGCAAGCCGGTGGTGGCGTGTGGTGAACGCTTTCGGGAGTAGGTTGGCGGGCTGGTGGTGGTCGTGGTGGTCGAGCGACAACCGTGAATCGGATCCAGACGCTCGAGTGCAGCCGCCGAGACGGCATGTTGCGATCGGCGCACCGCGGTGGAAAGCGCCCGAGGTGCTGAACGGCGCCGAGCCGACCATGCAATCCGACGTCTACTCGTTCGGCATGTGTATCGTCGAAGCCGTGACGGGCGAGTACCCGTGGGGGACGCGCGACCGGGACGAGATCGTGAGCGACCACGTGCGAAGCGGCGGCGCGCTGTTTGCCAAACCGGCCGCATTTAGCGACGCGCAGTGGGAGCTGGTGGTGGGCGCGTGTCGCTTCGATCCGAGGCAGCGTCTCGCGTTGAACGAGATCGTTACGAAGCTGGAGGCGTTCGCCAAGGAGGCGAGCGACGGCGGAGATGAGGACGCGTGTGTCAAAGACGTTGACGGAGTGAGCGAGCCCGAGCCCGAGTCGACGGTATCGTTGTCGGCTGAGACAGCGACCACGGTGGCCACGACGTCAAGCGACAGCGCCGCGTTCTCGCAGCCAGCGCTTGCTACCGCGATCGCCAGGGCACTGGCGGGGGATGTCTCGGCACGTGTGGCCGTCTCGGAGGACTCGTGGTGACGAGTGCGCTGAGCGTGTTTCGCTCCCGTCAATGCGACGGCATGGGTGCTTTGGTCGCTGCTCTTGGAATCACCGCAGCGTTTTGCTGACGTGTCATCGGGCCTGTCTTGCTCCTGGGCGGCGCTTGCAGACGCAGATGGCTGGTCGAAAATCCAGATAGAGGCTTTCAAGTACGGTATGCGGGCCAGGAGGACAACCGAATCAGCTGCGAGAGATGATCAGGCTGACCGCCCGTCCGTCCGCGCTGAAGAGCCTGAGGAGCACGGCGTCGAGCTCGTGGCGTTTGGCGTTCAACGTACGCAGCCTCGGGGAAGCACCCGCCGGTGTTGGCACCTAAGACGAGGCCATTGAGGCGACTGAAACCGACGTGGCAAGGCCAACGAAGTTGGACGGTGTTGGCCAGTAGGGCGATTCTCGAGATGAAAGCGCAGCAAGCAACTCGAGCAGCTTGTGCAGCTTCTCCTAGACGGCGCGATGTAGACAAGGGCGGTCGAGATCCGGGTCGCAGAGACAGCAGTTCCACAAGAGATCGGAGGCTCCGACCGTTGTACGCATGAGATTCCATCGCCATGTCGACGGCATGCGTGTGTGTTGGCTCTTCTCTCTCTTTCTCTCTCTCTCGTCGTCCTCGTGGAGCTCGTCGAGGGCCATGCGACCGCGTGGTCCGCACAGGACCAGCACGACGTGTGTGTTCATACAGCCTCCACGTTTTGCTTGCCGATGGGCGTTGCGGGCGCAACGGCGGGCGTCGTTTTTCACTGTCACAGCAGCTCCACGGCGCGTAGATTCGGCCGATAGGTTCGAATGTAAATACGGCAAAATGAGCCGTCTACCTTGGCTATTTCGATTTGGTTCCATGACTTTTTGCCGCCGATGATTCGTCGTTCTCCAACAAGTTGTCGGCGACGTCGAGAGCCCGGCGACGCGAGCGAGCGTCGATTGGCCGACTGCGCGCCTGCGCGCGCACAGCGGCGGCGGCCGGTTCCTGCAGTATGCGTATTAGTAGCCTCGGGTGACCACGACACGGCCACGTCGGAGCCCGGGGCCGCGTGGGCCACCGCGCGGTGGCGATAACCCACGCGGCCGCATTCGGTGGGCCGCGAGGAGAGGAGCAGCCATCGAGCCGAGGGGTTTTCACGCCAGAGGATTGCCAGAAGAGGCGGGCGCGGCGATCCGGTCAACATACCCAAACGTAGTACGGTACGCCCGGCCAAGCGCGCCCATCCCACGCCGACTGAACGCAAGAACGCAATTTTCCCGTCCGCCGGCTCCATCGATGCGAATAAAACGAGAAGAAACCAGCACTGGCTGTACCCAGCATTCGCTTCCCGCTGGTGACGCGGTGCGTCCAAACGACCTGTTCAAGTCCAGAGCCACCCGCACATCCCGCCGTCGGTGCGTCTTCAAGACGCAAGACTCTTGCTCGCAGTGCGGAAAATCCGGAATGGGTTGTCGCTGGACTCACGCGGCTGAGCTTCTACCTCGGTTTCTTCCTTCGAAGCCTCTCCGTTGGGGACCCAGTGACTTGACCGTGAGACCGATGCCTCCGCTCTGACGAAGACGCGGTCGACGAAGCGCTCGAGACAGCGGCGTCCATTGCGGGATTCCGTGTATTGTACGGACGGCGTCGACGACGCCACACTTCCTGTTCCCTGCGTCCCAACGTCTCGCGCGACGCTCGTCCATCGGGCCATGAACGACGCTCAAGCAGACCACATGACAACGAATGGAGACGCAAGGGACGCTACGACACCATGGACGCTTGATGTCGCTGTGAATAACGGCCTTTTAGAAGCCGCACAGTATCTTCTCGAGAACGGCGCGTCGACCGAGACGCACCTGCAAGACTCCACGGGGACGGTGCTTCTGCTGGCAGCTGCCAAGGGAAACGCCAAGATGGTCGACTTGCTCTGCCGCTTCGGCGCAGACGTGCACGCGCGCGGACCTAACGGCAAGACCGCGCTCCATTTCGCGCTCGCCGGTGGGTTTGTGGACGTCGCGTCGTGTCTGCTGGACTATGATGCGCCGCCCGACGCCGTGGACGCCGACGGCGTCTCGTGCCTGCTGCAGGCGTGTAAGGCGGGTGACGCGGACGCAGTGTCACTGATCATCGCCAAGCTCGAGCAGGTCGTCGGCAGCGAGGGGACGAAGGTCCACGTGAACAAGCCGCGCGACGCCGACCGCGAGACGCCGCTTCACGCGGCTGCAAGGAACGGCTGCGTGGACGCCGTCGCCACTTTGGTGCGTCATGGCGCCGAGCTGGAGGTAAAGACTGTTCAAGGTTTGTCGCCGCTGATGTACGCCGCGATGGTGGACCATGGAGACGTCGTCGAGTTGCTTCTTGCGGTCGGTGCGGAACCAGAACTGGCGGACGCGGGCCCGTGGTCACCACTGCAGGTGGCCGTGGCGCGAGGATGTGGGCGCATCGTCGATTTGCTACTCGCACACGGCTGTGACGTAAATCGTCGGAACGAGGACGGCTGCACGGCGCTTCACCTTGCAGTCGTGGGGGGCGACACCACCGCATTGGCGATCCTCTTAGAACACGAGGCCGACCACGAGATTCGCGCCAACGACGGGTCGACTCCCCTCGCTGTCGCGGCGGCGTACGGCCAGCTCGACGCCGTGCAAACGCTGGTTGACCATGGAGCGGACATCCACGCGCGTGGCCACGGCGAGTGGACGCCGCTCGTGCGTGCCGTGCTTAGGGGTGACGGTCGCGTTTGTGAGTTCCTATTGAAGCATGGCGCGTCGGCCGAGATGCGTGATTATCGGTCATGGACAGCTCTTCAAGTCGCCGCTTCGGAGGGCAACGTCGAGATGGTTGACCTGCTGTGCCGTCACGGAGCCGACGTAGACGCGCAAGATCCTGACCAAGGCCTGAGCGCGCTCCACGTTGCTCAGAGAGCCGGTCACACGAACGTTGTATCGTGTCTCTTGGAGCATGGCGCGTCGATCGAACTCGTCACGAAGACCAGCAACACAGTGTTCATGGATGCCTGCTTCCAGGGCAACCTTGACTGCGTCATGTGCCTCGTCGAGTCGCTGAACCAGGATCCGAACGCCGTTCGTGCTTTGGTGAACAAGCCACGAGACCACGACAAGTCGACACCCCTCCTGGCAGCTGCGTGGAATGGACACTTAGACCTCGTCGACTATCTCGTGCATCTCGGCGCGGACGTGGACGCAAGAAACACAATGAAGACCTCGCCGCTGTTAGTCGCTGCGACCAACGGTCACGAAGCGATCGCTCGGTTCTTGATCGGCAAAGGTGCCGACATCGACGCGAGTCAGCTGGGCGGCCTCACGCCACTTATCGCTGCCACATTCAGTGGTCATGAATCGATGGTCGACTTGCTTCTTGAGCAGGGTGCGGACGTTCGGCGTCGAGGGCAAACCCAAGCTTCGGCTTCGGCACTTCAGATCGCGAACATGAATGGTCACACGCGGATCGTGAAGACGCTGCTCGACCATGGAGCGGATGATCAGACGCCAGTCCTCTCTGCGGCAGCTCACGGACACGTCGACATCGACGAGATGCTAGTCAAATGGGGCGTGGATGTGAAGGGCCCCCTTGACTTTGTCGTGTGTCTCGTCGAGTCACTGAACCAAGACCCGGACACCATTCGCGCTTTCGTGAACGCGCTACGAGACGAAGACAAAATGACACCCCTCATAGCAGCGGCGGCGAGTGGAGACTTGGATCTCGTCGTCTATCTGGTGCATCTCGGCGCGGACGTGAACGCGAGAAACACGGTGATGCCCTCACCACTGTTAGTCGCTGCGAGCAGAGGTGACGAAGCGATCGCTCGGTTCTTGATCGACAACTGTGCCGATGTCGACCCGCTGCAGTTCGGAGGCATCACACCGCTCATCGCCGCGGCCGGTTACGGTCATGAATCGATGGTCGGCTTGCTTCTTGAGCACGGTGCTGACGTTCGGCGTCGCAGTGATTGCGGTTACTCGGCGCTTTATTCTGCGATTGCGGGTGGTCACACACGAATTGTGAAGACACTGCTCGACCACAGAGCGGATCCTGAGAGTCAAGAGCGTTACGGGGCGACCCCACTGACGTGTGCGGCAGAACGCGGCCATCTCGACATTGTTGAGCTACTTCTTCATTCGGGCGTGGATGTGAATCGTGCCAACGACGGCGGCTGGACGGCACTAAGTTCAGCCGCCACGCTAGGCAGGACAGAAGTCTGCAGAGTGCTTCTGAAGCATGGAGCCTCGACAGCATATCAAGGAGCAGACGGTCGTACAGCCTTGCATCTCGCTGCGGCAGGAAATCACGGTGAAGTCATCGAGTTGTTGTTGGCCTTTGGCGCCGACCCGAACGCTCTCGATTATGAAGGGCATACGGCGGTGTATCTCGCGATGAGGGAAGGTCACTTCAAGATCGCCAAGCTCTTGAATCGAAGAACCGACGCACCACTCATCAACACCCATGACGACGATGTCTGGCCGGAGCACTGTCTACGTGAGTTCTACGGGGTGGCGGGCGTGAGCGTGTTCGCTCGGATGCGGACGGCGAGCAGGTGGGACCCGCCGTGGTTCATTGATCGATCGAGAATCTCTTTGGTCGGAGCGACCACGGCTCTCACGACTCCCATTGCAAAGGTCTCGGTGGGCAAATGGCGCGGTTCAAGTGTGTTGATCGTCGAGCCCAAGTTTGACGAAGCAGTCGCAAGAGAAGACCAGCTCGCCATGCGGCAACAGTTTCTGAGAGAAGCCGAGCTGTTCTATCCGCTTCGTCATCCCCACGTTGCCAAGTTGTTTGGGGCGTGTCATCGGGGCCAGCAGCCGTTTTTGGTCTGGGAGCGCCCGCAGAACGACACGTTACGGACCCATATCGCGGAGAACCGGCATCGCACGTGGGCGATCTTCCATGAAGTCGCGCTCGGCTTGCAGTACCTCCACGAGCGAGGAAGAGCTCATGGAACTCTGACGTGTGACAACATTCGAACCGGGGATGACGGTCTTGTCAAGCTCACGGGGTTCGGTTTCTTCTCACGCGTCTCCGACGATCAAGCCCTCCGGTGTACGGTTGACGAGTATCTCTGCAACCAGGTTACGGTTGACGAGTATCTCTGCAACGAAAGTTTATGGCGCACAGCTGCGAATGATATCTACGCGCTGGGCGTGTGCATGACCGAGGCGCTCACCGGTGAGAAATTGCTCGAGGTCGGAAACTACAACATCGTCAACATCATGAACCTGATGCAATGGAGTGCGCTTGCTCGCCAGCCGTCCGAGTATGAAGTGCGCGGATGGGAGTTGATTCAGCGGGCGTTGGCCTCCAATGTGAATCGGTTAAGCATCGCCGACGTGGTGCGGGAGCTTGCCGTGCTTGCTGAGAAGGAGGCCGAAGCGAGGCAAATCCAGCAGATGAAGCGCTGCACTCACACAATCTCGACCGACGTGATCGACGATTTGTCTGCCGTCGAGCAAGCTTTCGCGCAGGCGGCTTCCCTCTTGGACCAAGATGACACCACGGCGACACCGATCCGCGAAGTATTCGAACGTCTCAACAGGGCGTGGGAGCAAGGCAGAAGCATCGCACAGTTCCCCCAACAGGCTCTCCGCGAGAGCGTTGAAGGAACTCTGTCAAGACTCATCAACTTCCTTCAAACGAAGGCCAACGTGCCGCCAGCGTCAAGGTTTGCCGCCCAGCGTCAACTCGCGGACCGCATATTCGCTCTCCACGGTGAGGTTGACGTTTTGAACAGGTCGGTTCTTTGGTTTGACAATGCAGTGCTGGGTACAAACGCGTCAACTTCTGCGGACCCCTGGCGCGAGCGCTGGGACCAACACCGTCGCGAGCAGCTGCAGGCGTTCGGCGAGTCGCTCAAGGCGGTTCAGCACCTCGACGTCGAGAGCGCCACCTGCTTACTCTTCGAGCTCACGCGACGACGCGACGCCTACACG
>JAMFLM010000191.1:0-12073 GCA_027475705.1 Pythium catenulatum
ATCGCTGTTCCAAGGCCTGCCCTGCCACACGCACAGTCGTGGTGCGCAGAGTGCGCGGGGACGCGCCGTGCGTGTGCGTGTGCCTGAGAGGTACTTGCACAAAAGTTGTGTGCGGTCTTGGTTAGTTTGTGCGCGGTGTGGCGTAGTGGGTAGTTGGTGATGTGGAGACGCAGACCGGCGCGTCGGGTGCTGTGCGTGTGTGTGTGCGTGTGTGCGTGTGTGTGTGTGCGTGTGTGTGTGTGGCAACTTTTTTGTGCACTTTTGTGCATCGCTGTTCCAAGGCCTGCCCTGCCACACGCACAGTTGTTTTGCTTGCGCTCCCCTGTGCGGACTAGTCAGCGTTATGAACGTTGTGACGGTGTACTCGTTGTTGGGTTTCAGGCGTGGAGTCACAAGCCCAGCAGCGCGATCTCCTCGCGCCTTGTCGTGGAACGCCTTGATGTCGCCTTCGCGGATGTTCGCAACTGATTCCCAAGTCGGCGCCCACTGCACCTTAATCACCAGCTCGCCCTTGATGACCCGCTCCTCCAGCAGGACAGTGTACGCATCTTCCTCCCCGGTTGCGCTAACGGCGTCGACCGCCTTGCGTGGGATCATCTCGTATTTTTCCAGGAGGGGGCGGCCAACCCGGCGGCTGGGAAAGCGGTCCAGCACCTCATGGGTAACCCCTTCGAAGTTGCGCATCAGCAACGGAAGGGATCCCATGCACCTCTTCACGCACTTCAACCCAAGGCGGGCGCTTCGGAGGAGATTTAACCGCCATCATCATCAGCGAGGTGAGCTCTACACAGGGCAAAACCTCTCGCGCTCTGCCTTGGGGGGTGGCGGCAGGGTCATGATTGATTGGGAATGGTGACGAGTTTGAAGAGCGCCGACCGACATGAACGGCGACGACAGGCCCCGCAGCAATCCAATCAATTGAATGGTGTGGCATTTAGAAGCATAAAACCTTTGGGTGTGGGATTTAGAAGCATAAAACCTCTTTTAGTATCAACGCTCTTATCGAGGTTTTTAAAATCACTGTTGTAGGCGAATGGGATCAAGAAACCCCACATATGGATTGCTTCTGAACATTAACGCCAGCCGCGTTTTTAAAGCCACTGCATACCACACCAAACGTCACTGGCTGTGTGCCCGACCGGGATAGGACGATCAGTGTCGTTATTGACTGTGGTCAGGGAGGCGGTGAAGGACAGCGATCAACCAGCGTGAAGGTCAGCGACGAACCAGCTTGGGATCAATGACTCCGACGAAGAAGGCGAGTTCAGCTTGATGCTGCGTGTCACATAACATTTCCAGGCTGACCGCTGCAATGAGTGCCTTCTCGTTATAGCCGCCGCGTTCGAGATGCTCGTGGGGTACTTGCGTACGCTCTCATGCGGGTCTGCATCTTCATAGTTCTATCTCTCTACGTGGCGGAAGATGCCCGCCCTCGACGTGCACAGTCGACCGGAAAGCGTCTTCGCTTCCACTACTACGTACCTTTTGTCGACCGTGTTTGCAAGCCAGCGTTTCTCGCGTGCTTTGATGTTCCGCACCGACCGTCGCGCGCTACCGGCGCATCATCCGTGAGGGGAGGGTTAAAGATGAACAGGAAGATCACTCGTAGAGAGAGAAAAACATGTATTCTGTCAGATCTGTTGCTCGCCCTACGAAATCGGACTTTTTGCTTGTTCCAGCCGTGTATACGTGGTACAGCTTGGCTGCGACTCATGAGCAAGCGCATGTCCCACCTGCGCGCGTCTACCTTGGCTGCGCTTCTTTGCCTTGATCTCGAAGGTTCGCTTCGTCTGCACGCCTTCAACTGGGGTATCTTGGTGCAGACGAGCCGCGATCAAATGGACACAGAACCCATCCTTCAACATGCTGCGGCACGGACAGAACGACGCATTCACGTCCTCTATCCAATCGGTACTTGGTTGACCGTCCGTCGCGTCCTGATCGGCTCGCTTCAGCTCCTCTTTCGTCGTCAGCGGCTTCTTCTGCACCGGCTGCGGGGCGTCGAGGCCGCTCTGGAACAGGCGTACCACTTGTCGGTCCTCCCCCCATCATCAACGCAACTAATGCACGATGATGGGATGAAACCAATAGGCGGCCTTCTTTCTCGAGCTGGCAGAACCGACGGGCATGCTCACGTGACGGGATCGGAACATTCTCGAACGACTTCGTACATGTCGAGACATGCCTCAGCAAGCGCATTCACAGACAGCAGGGAGCGCAGCAAGTTATCACGCTTGGTCTCATTGTTAAATTGCTCGACCGGGTTGTTGGTCTTCGCAAACGCGGCTGGCGTGGCGACGCACTGCCACAGCATGAAACGACCGACCAACCACTGATGCGAAAAGCGCCTCTCGAAGTAGCGAAGGGGAGGGTCGCTTGACCAGTCGCCAAGGCTTTCGAGAAGCGTTGGGCGAGATCGGCATCTGAGCGAGTGTTGTGGAGGCGATAGACGTGACTGTGGATCCTGGTTCGAAGGGCTGGTGGAACCGACGCGATGTACTTCTGAACGTTTCGCATCACGTGGAAAAGGTACATCAAGAAGACAGACGGCACGGGCTGCTCAAGTTCCGACAATCGAAGGTAATCCCGCCGTGTTGAGCTCGAAGGTAGCGTCGACGTACAGAACATGGTCTCTGGCACGCGCCAAGTTCCGCATCATGCTCTTTGTGCTGAAACCCATGACCACTGGCCGCTGAAACGTGCCGCGCGAGAACGCTGGCTCACTGGCTGCGTTTGTCGTGAAGCCGAATCCAAAAGGCGCCGAATTTGGGAGGTCGGGGCGGTAGGGGTGGCTTGTTAGGATCCGTTCAGTGCCTTCAACGTCGTTTTTGTCGCTGAGACCGCGAGTACTGAAGTGGTACCTGTAGTGCTGCGCTGGACGGAGAAGTGTAGCAGCATCGACGTCGGCATCGAAGGTTGAGCATCGATCTTCTCGTTCAAGACGCGAGACGGCTTGAACTTATTCAGCACCTTCTCGCGAATGAAGCGCTTCATTTGAAGGTTGAGTTTCCTGCCGCGTTTCTCAACGACAGACGAGACGTGGTGACCGTGTCGCTCTATCGTACCACGCTTGGTGACCATGCACAGCGTGCCACAAACCAGTTGCAGGGGTTAGCTCGTTGAGCACAGCTCGGAGACGTGCACATGTAGATCGCGTTGTGCTTTAGATGGTCCGTGTGGTGTACGGGACACACCTGGCACGGTTCATGCTGGCTCTTCTTTTTCTTTCACAGCTTCTGGCGGTCGAGGAACACCTCCATCTCGACTTCCGAGCTATCAGCCGAGATGAGCTTCCACTTGTAGTCCGCAGTCGCGACCATGCTTCATCTTCCAAATCACGAATGGTCCCCCGATGCAGGCGCGTCTAGCAGACTGCCCTCCGCTCCTTCTGCATTCTTTGCGAGCCACCCGATCGTGAACGCCTCCAACGCTAGACACGTCCCATCGCTGTTCACGTCCGCTGTAGGTCTAGGACTTTTCATGTTCACGTCGATAATGCCTGCTCTGGACTAACAGGCGCTTTATCTGCAATACCCAGCACGTCGGTGGAATGGACGGCATACCACTAGAGAAAGAGTGCGATCGCTGTATTTCTCGGTGATTCTCCAAAATTTTTGGTCCTCTCTCCTCTTCGAGGTCGTCTGCCATGATATCGTCGCTGTCCATCATGCCTCCGAGAAGAGATGCCACTTTCTGGCGCGAGAATCTCCAAATTGAGAGGAACCCAAAAATACAGCGAATCCGACAACAATACAGTCAGAATGCGGAAGATACAGAGCGTTTAGTTTTAGTCTAGGGTAAGGGTTCTGTAAGTGTGCGTCCAGAGGATGGATACACCTGGGATATGGACTGTTGATCATTTCACCAACATTCCCTTTTCAGGCAATATGACTCATCGTCAAATGCTCCCAATATAGCAACGGTGGCACCGATGCACGACACCGCATCGTGGCAAAGTGTGCCTACACGCAGCATCAAAACATCGCGTGACCAAATTAGATCGCCTTGCTGCGACAACAGCAGAGCAGATTTTTGCTCCGGCGCTTCTGGGCACCAGCGACTCATGGCCGTCGCTGGTGCCTTTTTAGAAGTGGTAAATCAGCAATGATCGAAAAATGAGGGCAAGCGCAATATGTGTATTCGATCAGATTAGAAGCAGGCAACTTCGGCCACGCTACGGCTAAAGAACTACTCTTCTTGAGCCTCGGCTTCGATGTTGGCCGTCTCAATCGCTCGGTGCTGAGCTCGCTCGAACTCGCGGATGAGGTGGGTGGGAACGTACGCTAGTGGCTCCGTGGTGTTCTCCCACTCCACCTCAAAGAAACGGACGCCATCCTCGACGAATGATCCGACGATGCGGCGAATCGCCCACTGCTCGGGCTGGCCGTGCGAGACGCCTGCAGCAAGGTGCCATACCTTGTCGTCGTTGACGGCAAACGGCAGATCACTGAACCCGAGCACTGACCTAGTGCTTCCACGAGTCGCTGCCAAAGTACCTTTCGTCGGCTCGTTTTTCTGGCTGGTCACGAGTTCTTGCCAGAGCACACGCATCGCGTGATCGTTAATGCGCTGCTTGGCGGGAAACGCCTTGCGGTTGAGTACGTCGATACACAGTCGGTCAAACTCGCGGCGGGTGAGACGGTTCTTCTCGCGCACGTGGACCCGCGGTTACTAAGGCTTCTTCAGGCGCTTGAAGGCCTTGGTGGGATGGAGCTGACGACAGGACAGGGGGGGGGGGGGGTTCACGTAGGAGAATGATAAAGACAGAGTGAACAGAGTATCGGAGCAACTTGTGTATTAGATCCTGCACACCATGAGGTTCTACCTCTTCGCAGGAGCCTTCACTGTGAATCCTGAACATGGAGAAGACCTTAGAAATATCAGACGTATCTCAAGAATCAGGCGAAAATTCCCCTGCTTGATTCCGACCGGAATCAAGGGAGAATTCAAGTGGGATTTCAAGTGGAATTTCTGGTTGGACTGGTTGTTGTCGACAAGTTCACAGGTGAATTTACAAGAATCAAGGGGAGATTCCGGTGAAAAATTCTTAGAAATCAAAGACGCTCTTGCCTAGCAATCAAAGACGCTCTTGCCTAAAGCCTTGAAAAGCAACCATGGCGGGGCAACTCAACCAAGACCGCAGGAGTTCCTCAAGGGACTCATGCGGGGCATCAGCGTGGAACACTCAGAGATGGAAGATCACAACTTCAGTTGCTCCCTCACTCAGAGATGGAAGATCACAACTTCAGTTGCTCCCTCAACTACAAGACCCTCGGTCAAAAGAACCGAATCGGTGATGCCGCCAACCGGATCCTGCGTATGCGGGCGGGGGTTAGAGTCTGGCTCCTGTGAGGTCCAGACGATTCGTGTTCGACCGCCCCTCTGCGCAAGTCTACGCTTCGTGTTCAAATGCCCTCTGTACGAGCTTTAACGCCATGTGGCACATCTATGTGCAGCCAAGTTCAACAATACAAATGGCTTCATCCCACGACATGGCTTCGTTTAGATGTATGTCTTTCTGTATATTAGTCGTTCGTCTCTACCCACGAGCATCCCTCTGCTCCACTATCCTCGGGTCAAACGAGACTTGTACCTAGCGACAGTCGCGGCTGACACCTTTTAGCAGGCAAGAAACGCCCCCGTGCAGACCTTCCCCACGAACGGCAAGTAGTAGTGAACACGCTTGGGTAGACCGTTAGAACGAATCAGGTGTGGACGAGCCTCCTCTGCGTTCAGAAGAATGGCGAGCGCCGTCATTATCGATACACGTTCCTCGCGCTTTGCAAGCTGTCCCACGCTGGCAACGAACAATTCCATTACAGCAGCTTTCCCCCGCAGGCACTTCTGCCGACACGGGTCGCATTGTATGAGAGCCGTCAGAGGCTCACGCATTTCGGGGAGGGCACCGTCGCGCATGGCCCTCGTCGTCCCCGCGGTCGCAGCAGGCACTGGTGTGTTGATCTTGAATTTTGTGATCATTCCGAGACCGTGTCGTCCCACAATCCGGCACTCATCCTCGTGTTGCTGGCTCGATCTCGTTTTTGGCTTGAACTGCTAGAGTGAAGAGGGAACGAGCGCCACGCCACCATGAGCGGGTGATGCTCATGAACCGATAAGACGGGATAACACACTTCCGGGAGCTATTATCTGTATTCTTTTTTAGGTTTTTGCTCCTCTTTATCTTCCTACTCACGCGCGAGCTGCGCGGCTTGAGCGTTCTTGTTTTCTAAATCTAACAAATCAATGGGAACATGCAAATCTTACCGTACGCGAAGCTCGCAACACTTATTCGAGGCTAAGCGCGTGACCAACTCGGCGTTGTTGCCCACCAGGCTACCGCCGAGCTCTCTTCGTCTCGAACTTCCTTCGCGATAGAGCAAGACCTACCACCGCAACTTTCAGGTGAACCTGACAAGCAATGAGATGCACGCAGGAACCATGCTTGAGGATGGGACGGCGTCCACAAAGTGTCCTGTCGACATCGACCATCCATCCGATGCTGGACTGGTCCAGCGTCTCGATCGCGTCCTCCGCGATTGCGGACTCAGCCGCATGCAGAGCGTCTTCGGTTCTTGGGATCACGCGCTGGCGATCCGACCCCGTTTGGGTCACGCGAAAGATGCGAGCGTGCGAGACGTCATCGACGAGAAATACCACTGCACTTCTGTACGCGAGAGCGACGTGGAGACTATCTTTTTCTTGGAACTTCTTGTATCGCTGGATCACGTCGGAGGGGGGGGGGGGGGGGGGTATCAGCGTCGTCCGGAAAGGCTTCGCCCTGATGGAGTAGTGGTGAGACGCAGACATGAGATGGCCGAAGAGTGCGTTGAGCGACACGAGGGTGCGAATGGTGAACTTTCGCTTGAACGCCCGGTTGAACTGTTCGACCGGGTTATTCGTCTTGGCGTACCCAGGTGGGGACGAGGTGCAGTACCACTTGGTCAACCGACCGCGCAGCCACTGGGACTCGAAGCGATCGCGAAACACGACGCACTCAGGGTCATCGCTCCATGCCAAAAGCGCAACCTGAATCCGCGTATCGAGGTCATCTTCTTTCCGGACGAAGTGGATCCGGTAGACGTGTTTGTACGCTAGCCGTCGGGCTGCCACAGACATCTCCGCGGTGTACTTCTTGAAGTTCGCCAACAAGTGATAGAAACACATGAGGTAGACAGGCTGACTAGCAGCGCTCTCCATCACGGCTCCGAACGCGTTCCGTTGCGCGTTGTTTGCGTCAATCATGACAAACTTGACGGCAAGAGGAGAGCCGGTCACGGCAGTGTAGTGCTGAGCGAGCGCACGAAGCGCCTTCTCGAACTGGACTTGCCTTGCGTCGGACGAGATGAAGAACGCTACCGGGTGGAACTGGCGCCAAGCATCAGAGACGTCGACGGGAGACATCGGATAGCCGCATGTCGGAATCGTTTGAAACTGTGCGGTGATGGGCCAAGTACCGTTTGTCTTGCGCAAGGAGGCCGACGACGTTATCGGGTCCGAGGTTGAAGTTATCGATGAGACGATTGAGGATGCGGCTCGGCTTCACGTCCTGCGCAGTCAGCTCCCAGATGACGCGCTTCATCGACCGGGTATTCCTAGGTGCGGTCGGTGTCGTTGTCGTCGTCTTGTTGAGCCCATGCTGAAAGACGACGCTTCGACCCGTCACAGAGTAGCGTAGCTCTTTGATGTATCACTCGCAGTCGTCCCCGTCTGCCGATTCGTTTCTGCAGTCATGACTGTGGCTCGCGTAGATGATGTACTGCATCCGATGTGGTGCAGCACGCGACAGACATTGCTGACACGGCTCGGGCTGGCTGTGCAGGGTAGGATGCGGCTTCTGGAAGTCGAGAAAGCTGTCCATCTGTTCAGGCGAGCAGTCTGAGAGAAGCAGCTATCACGCGTACTCGGTCGGCATCGTGGTTGCCAGGCTGCCGAGGGCCTCGACTTGACGCAAAGTTGTGCGATGGTGTTGGCGGCGGTTGATTTTAGAGGCTCGTCTGACCTCCTGCACACTCAAACCTGGCCGGTATCTCCTGGCCAACCAAGTCGATGGCTCCGGTAGGGAAACACTGTCAAGTGTAGAATTCGGAATCTTCTTGTATTGTAGAAACCAACTTATTTGTCCAAATTAGTAGTGAATCTGGCAGATTTACTGACATAATAGCACATTTAGCCCTATATAAACGCAGTATAACCCAGAATAAGATAACAAATCTTTTGAGTAACCCTCATCAATGAGCAAAACCAGCTGGTGACAGATTTAGCTCTTGTGAGCCAAACGAGCCAACAAGGGGCAGATTTACACCCTTTTGCGACAGAATACGTGTGTTGGGACGGCATTCTGCGCTTAACAGTTTTCAAATCAGCCGCTTGCCGATTTATCAGCACTGGCACACCACCGTCCAAACGTAACCCATACGGTCATCCCCAACAAGGATACCAAGTAACCCTGATTAATAACCATATAACTCCGGATAGTTGATTTTTTCAAAGGAAGAAGAGGTCGGCATTTAAGCTAAATTCCAAATACTATACGGGACATCAACTGTAAAGACAAGGAACAGTTCGGCATTTTTCGGAACGGCGTCTGCACAGGCAGATGGGTTTCGGCAACAACCGAGGAGTTCCTGCACGGAGCATCGTTTTGCTGTACTTCTCAGAGTTTTTCCTGTACTTTTAGAGTCCTGTCCCCCAAATTTTGAGTTTTCTGCTGGATTCACCACCTTTCGATTTTTTTGGATTGGAGCCAGATTTAGAAATAGAAACGCTTCTCAAAGGCTACGGGATCTGGTCCCATCTCAACAACGGGGGTGACGCACAAGAACCCAGCAAATGGATTGGGTTTTGACCACCCAATCATCTTCTTCGACTACTCCAACTGGTCTCCCATCGAAACAAAGTCGCTCGGGTCACCTTGTGGTCGCGCATACACGACCTTGGCGTTCCGCCTCCAAGGCTCCATCGATGGCGACCGGCTCCCACTGCTTCAGATATCGGCTCAGCGACTGACGCCGACACACCGCCCGCTCTCACTCTTCAACATTTTCAGTTGCCGAAGGTGTACCACCAACACACAACGCTTGCTCCTGGGCGCAATGTCGAAGCTAGCAAGATCCACCCACGGGTCTCCTCGAGGCGCGTTGTCTTTGACGGCGCGAACCCTCGTCCTCATGACGCTGCTGCTCGCGCTGCTGGTCAGCGAGGTCGCTGCCTCTTCGCCCAAGACCAAGGACGACATCAAGGACCTGTCGGAGATCAACGTGTACGACATCCTCGCCATCATTGTCATGGGCTTCGGGCTCGCCATGGCAGCCTCGGGCGGCGTCGGCGGCGGCCCGATCATCGTCCCGCTGCTCGTCTTGGTCATGGGCTTTGACATCAAGTACGCAACGCCAGCCTCCAACTTCATCATCATGGGCGGCGCGATCGCCAATGCGATCTTCAACTTGCAGAAGCGCCATCCGTTCGTCGACCGCCCGCTGGTCGACGCCGACATTTGCATGGGCATGATCCCGGCCATGATGGCGGGCGCCGTCATCGGCGCGTTCCTTTCCAAGCTGCTGCCGTCGTACATCATCTCGATCCTCTTCGAGATCGTGCTCTCCGCGTCGGGCTTCCGGACGATGCAGAAGGGCATCAAGCTCCACAAGGCCGAAGTCGCCAAGAAGAAGAAGCTCCAAGAGAAGGAGGAACAGGACAAGCTCCTCACCAACGACAACGCCGTCCAAGACGACCACAGCACGAGCCCCGACTCGGACCACCAGCAGGCCCCCGCGACCGACTACAAGGAATTGCAGTCTCCGGTTGTCGCAGTCAGCGTTCAAGAGCCCATCGACGCTGCGAAGGAACAGGAGCTCGCGGAGCTCGTGGCACACGAGCGCCGATTCCAGTGGAAGAAGCACCTCTACGTGTTCGTTTGCTACCTCGGCATCATCGCCGCCAGCATCGGCGGCGCGGAGTCTGAGTGCGGCAGCGTGGGCTACTGGGTCATTTTGTGGGCTGAGGTGCCGTGGGTGTTTTGCTTCACGCTCGGCTTTGTGTTCTACATGCGCAAGCACCAAGCGTACAAGCGGTCGCTGAACTTCCCCGTCGCGGCAGGCGACATCGACTGGACGACGAAGACGGTCGTGTACTTCCCGCTCGGCTGCGTGTTCGCCGGTATGGTGGCAGGGCTCTTCGGCGTCGGCGGCGCGATCATCACGGGCCCGCTGCTGGTCGAGATGGGCGTTGTCCCGGAGGTTGCATCCTCGACAAGCGCGCTGCTGGTGCTGTACTCGTCGGCCGCTGCGTCGGCCAAGTTCGCGCTATTCGGCATGATCAAGTACGACTGGGCAGGCGTGCTGTGTGGGCTTGCATTCTGTGTGACGATCGTCGCGCAAGTGTACATTGGCGGGTACGTGCGCCGCACGGGCCGCCAGTCGATCATCGTGTTCTGCATCGGCATCACGATCTGCGTCGGTGTGTGCTTGATGCTCTACTCGGTCGTGAAGAGCGTGATCGACGGTGCGGGCCAGCCGTTCACCGTCGACTTCTGCAGCAACCGCAAGTGAGCCGAGGAGAACCAGCTCTACTAGTTAGACACCGCGCTGCCTAGGATGAATATGCATGTTTCCATTATGACCTGACGAACTCGCTTCTCCTAGGGGCGATCTTCTTCCGACACGCCACTGCGAGCCTTCATCTTGACCTCGATGTTGTCGCCCTTCTGGTGGTTCCACACCAGTTTGACCGCTTCAATAAAATCGGAGAAGCTGTGGATGTTGATGGTGCCATTGAACCGCGTCAGCTTCTCGAACGCGTCCACACGCGTCGGGCTCGCCGTCGACGCCACGCGCTTCGCCTCGAGCGCGGCCACTTTCGACGGCTTCTCCGCCTCCGTGCGCGTGCGCGGGTGGCCAACGACGTGGGGCGGCAGTCCGCCGACAACAGTGACAGAGCCGGACCCACCGGTAGAAGCCTTAATGGATGCACTTGACCGCACGAGGATAGAGCCACTGCCCGACACATCCGCGGCCGCCTGGTGGGCGACCAGGTCGCGCGCATCGACCGTGCCCGAGCCAGCGACCGAAAGGTGGGCCTCCGCACAGCAAGCGTGCGCGGACGCGACCGCAATGTCGCCCGAGCCCGCGACAGAGGCGCGCACTGAGTTGGCCACGAGGTGCTCTTTCGCGACCAGCCTGACATCGCCCGAACCCGCGACGGACGCGCGGACCGCGTCCAGCTTCAGACCGTTGCCGATCGTCGTGATCGAGCCCGAGCCGCTGACAGTCGCCTTGAGCTCGCGCAGCGCCTCGAGGCTAAGCGCCGCGATCTGCATGTCGCCGCTGCCCGCTGTGCTGAGCAGGACGCGCGGCGCCGTGAGCGTGCCGACAAACACGCGCGCATCGCCCGACGACGAGACCTTGGCCTCGAACGCGTCGCGCGCCGTCACGCTGGGCGCGACAAACTGCACGTCGCCGCTGCCCGAGAGCTCCAGGGCCAGCGAGCCGACGCGCACGTCCGAGTGGCTGGTGGCGAAGACGTCGCCGCTACCCGAGAGCCGAATCGCGACAGCTGCCTGGGGGTCGTTGACGGGCAGCACGTTATCCTCGACGACGACCGTGCCGCCGCCCTGCACGTCGAGCGAGCGCAGCGCATGTGCGACGGGCAGCGACACCTCGGTGAGCACGTATAGGCGCTGCGGGAGCGGAGACTTGAGGCGAACCTCGAGACCGGACGCGCCGCGCGCGACGACGTCAAAGGCCTCGACGACCTCAGGCTCCTCGGCCGAGACCTTGACCGTCGGCTCGGTGGCGTCGGCGTCAAACGACACGAACGTGACGCCGGGCGAGGACACGACGAGCCGCTCGACGGACGGCGGCGCCGACGCCGCGACTTTGTTACTGTCGCCCGCCGCCGCGGCGAGCGTGAACCGCTTCTCGTACTTTTGGCGCGGCGCGATGGGCTGGGCGGTCTCTTCCGCGGGGTGGTCGTGGACGCGGAACGCGAGCAGCGGCGAGGCGGCGGCGAGAGCGGTCTTCATGGCGGAGCGCTGGCTGGTGAGCTTGGAGAAGAACATGTGCGGGGGGAGAGGCGA
>JAMFLM010000192.1:0-11984 GCA_027475705.1 Pythium catenulatum
AATGGGAGGAGGGAGCACCGGGGATCCTGAGGATCTCTCGCCAGCGAAGCTCGTCGAGGGCTTCAGCGATGCGCTCGTCCATGTCGTGCCATCTCATCCTTCTCTCGTCGCAGTCCTGTAGTCTTCGGGCTCGTGCGGTCTCCGTGAGCAGCTCCCGCACTGCGCGTTTGCTCGCTGGTCGCTGCTGCCGCCACAGGTCGCTGCATATGCACGCCGGCGTCGTTCCTCGATGGATAGCTGAGAGGATGACGGTGGGACATGGTCCTCGCAGCGCCCAGCGGGGAAGAGGGCACCGAGTGCATGTGTTGCGCTTCGCTTTGTCGCCGTCGGGGGCAATGTCGTCGGTTCTGTCGCTGCACGAGGCTTTGGGAGCACGCGGCATGCCACCGACGCGTCTGAGGTTTTCTGGGGAGCACTATAAAGTGGCTGTTTTGCGTCGTGGGACGGCAGTTTCTCGACGCCTGATTCAGATTGTAGTGGATTGGACTCGTGAAGAGCTTTGGTCCAACACAGGCATGGTTCGAGCCGGTCATGGAATGTGGCCGTGCGACCATAAGCACGAACATGACGCCCGGTGGAGAAGCCTTGCGCAAACACCGGCGCCTGCTCAGCTCCTGGTCGAAGACCAAGAGCTGCGGCTCTGCACAGCGCGGGGGATCGGCCCCGACTCCCCGCAGGACAATAGGATAGGGACTTCGGAATCTGCTTCCAAGAACAGAACACACACAGGCCAACCTTAGGAAGCTCTGCCAGCTTCCCCCGCCTTGCAGCATTTTCCGTGATTCACTACAAGATCCTGCATGCTGGCATGCACCGCGCTGAAAAAAGGTTGCTGTGACCTTTGGTGGATCGCGGCTTCGGGGACTCGCATGGATATCGAAGCAGCCGAAGGCGGCGCGTGCGGCGCCGCTAGTTCGTGGGGGCTGCATGTGGTGTCGATCTTGCGTCGTACTCGTTCGTGGGGGCGTCTGGTAGGCGGCTGTGAATGTCGCCGTCGATGCGCCGTCGATGCGCCGTTACCTCAGGCAGCGCCTACGGCCGCGGTAATGCTGGCTCGTGAGTCCCAGGGGCTGCTGGTTTGGGCGGTTTCACTTGGGCACTTCGTTGCAAATTGGGAACTCAGTTCCCTTCACTTCACTTCGTGTTCACACACTGAAGCTCATGTCCGAGGGAGTTGGCACCACATCCTCATCGCTTTCCACTCGCAAGTATATGTCATATCGCTCAGCGCCGCGCTCGGACCCGACTTGCCAGCCAGCGTTGGTCGTCGTGTTGGCAGAATCAAAGTCGGTCCACAAATGGGCCTCGTCCACACACTGAGCCGCAATAAGATGGATCGAAAAAATGCTAGGAAACACATGCAAGTTGAAGTGAGACGTAGCCTCTGACGAGGAATTATAGAATATAATTGGGTTTTTGCTGGGTTTTTAGAGCGTTCGCAACGGTGCTCTCTATCTCTAAAAAAATCTGCGATGTGATTGGTCGCTCTATTTGCTGACAGGCAGTCTCTAATGGGAGGAGTCGCTCCACGCAGCGGCACTCTCTATCTCAAAGCCCACTTCAACAAGAATGGAGAACCCGAACTATGCCGAGCATGACTTGGTGATGGCCGATTTCCTCGCCGATGAAGAGCTCGAGTTCGCTCATCAGCTGCTCTCTCGACATGACGACGACGAAGAATCGAACGAGCCCGCAGAGCGCGGCAAGAGGCGGCGTATACTGCGGAATGTGAGCGAAGGACACACCAACCTGATGCGCGACTATCTGGGACTCCAACCCGTGTACACCGACGAAGCGTTCGAGCGGCGGTTCCTGCTCCCACGTGCGCTCGTTTCTAAGGTAATTTCACAGTTCGTGGCGCGCGGCCTGATGGGCCAGCGGAAGGACGCGGCGGGAAAGTGGGGGCCAACACGCGAGCAGAAGATTCTGTGCTCGCTTCGAGTTCTCCAGACAGGAGCTGCGACCGACGCGATGGACGACTACTATCGGATCGGCGATTCTACAGCCAGACAAGCAATGAAGGAGTTTTGTGCTTGCGTGGTGCAGGTCTTCGGTGATCATTTCCTACGATGGCCCACGGTAGAAGATCTGAAGCGCTTATACAATCGCCACGCAAGTCGAGGTTTTCCCGGTCTGATTGGCAGTCTAGATTGTACCCATTGGCAGTGGCGAGCTTGTCGACGCGCGCACGCGGGATCGCACCGCGGGAAAGAAAAGCACCCGACGATCGTGATTGAGTCTCTCGCCGACGAAGAAACACGCGTTTGGCATCTCTTCGTGGGTACCCCCGGGGCGTGCAACGATCTCAACGTGCTGGATCGGTCTCCTTTGCTCAATCACTTCATGAATAGTGCGGATCCAGTCAATCAAGTGCGCTACTTCGTGAACAAAGAGAAGCGGACAACGGGCTACGTGCTGGTCGACGGGATATATCCCGAGTATGCGATTTTTGCGAAGCCGGTGACGGAAACGCAGACCCCGAAGGAAGTCCACTACAATGAACGACACTCAGCTGTGCGGAAGGACGTCGAGCGAGCTTTCGGTGTGGTGAAGGGCAGATTCGGCATCATCAACAGACCATCACGCCTCCACCACATTGACGACCTGATTTGCGTCGCCCGAGCATGCTTTATTCTACACAACCTCCGGCTGGACTACCACAAAGATCCACAGTGTATCGACAAGATGGTGCAGCAGACACAGTACATTGGCGGCTTACACCCGATCATTGAGATCATGACCAACACTGACAGAGTCATGTCCAAGGACCTGCACGCGAAACTCAAAGAGCAGCTCGTCGCGCATTTGTGGAAAAAGAAAGGAGATGAAGGAGTGTAGAACAAACAGAGATGACTAACTCAATGCATTGCATGATCTTTGCTGCTCAAAAAAACGCTGGGTCAATCTACACCGGCGCGGACGCAATCTAGACCACTGCAGACGGCTCTTCCTTGGCTTCTTCTTCCTCTGTCGCGTTGTCTTTCTCCTCGTCTTCTTTTGCCGACTCTGTGGCTTGTCTCAGATACTTTTCGCGCAGCAGCCTGTGGTACTGAGCCGCCTCGGGGTCTTCTGGTAGCGGCTTGGAGAATAGAAGCAGGCCGATGTGGTCTCGGAGCATGTCATTGCGGTAGCGTGACTGTCGCACGAGCTGCCGAGCATACGCGAGCTCTCGCATGCGCATACGCTTTTTCTCTTCCTCGAGTTTAGCCTTCTTCGCACCGACCGGCAGCTGATCTTTGCGCTCGTCCTCGGGATCGCGCTCGTCAACCGCGCTCCTCTTTGCAGTACCCTGCTTGAGCGCGATGGCTGTGGTGAATTTCGGGCTCGTGTGCAGCAGTTCCCAGCAGCGCAGGAGCTTGAACTGCGTCTTCGTCTCCTTTTCGTACTGCTGTAGGGCGCGCTCGCGCACATCTTCCTCTACAGTGCCGCTTGGTTGCGCATTCTGTAAGCGCGCGTACACACCACTAAACTTACCAACCTCTCGCTGAACAGTGGTCCAGCGAACGGACAAGGCCTTCGCTGTGCGCACGGTGGAGGGAATCAGCGCAACGAACCGTTCTTGAACCTTGTCCCACATGGCTGTGAAAGTTTGGTCAGTTCCGGTTATCGCGTTCTCGCTGACGTACAGCCAGGCACGCGCAAGTGCTTCGTTTTCTTCGTCGCTCCACGTCTTGCCGAGGCCCATTGCGACTGTTGGGAAGTGAGCGTGAGGGGGCAGTGAGTGCCGGGGTGAGGAGTGTGGGATGGATGAGCGATGTGGGATAGAGACTGATAGAGAGACCAATCACGTAGCCCAAAAAGATAGAGACTGGCCAATCATGAACATGTGTGACATGAGAGCATCTCAATACACGGGCCGGATAGAGAGTCGCGCACGTCACAGATTCTCTCTTTAGAGATAGAGAGTCCCGCTGCGATCAGTTCTCTTCAAGTCTCCTCAATTTCTCTCGGAGATCGAGATAGAGAGCCCCGTTACGATTGCTCTTACTCTGTAATTGGATCCGGCGAATCCAATTGTAATTGGATGCCGCTGGAGAAAAGTTCGCACAGGTTCGCAAACTGAACATCAACCGGTAGAAACCGAACCAGAAACATACCGGTAGGCACCCCGAAAACACCGTTCACCCATGAGAAACAGCAACTAGTACCAGCAGTTCCGCAACCGCTGGCCATCACCTTGCTGTGGGCAGTTCTCGAACTTCCCGAACGACTCGAACCACCGACCGTTTTAAGCGCTCTCTGTTCCGTGCCCCTCGCCTCCCATGCACCCTATGACTGAAGAAAACGCTGCGCTACCTGCCGCTGCTGCAGCTATTACAGCTGCTCCGGAAGTCACTCCCTCGGAGCGCCTGGCGACGTGCTCCGCCTCAGCTCTACCATTTGGCGTGCTCTCAACTCCAGCAGTTATGCGCGTGCCAGGAGACAGCTCCGTGCCGTCGCAATCTGCGCCGGAGCTACCAGTAGCGATGACACCTCCTTCATCGGACGACGACCAGCTACCTCCAGCGCCGACGCTTGCTCTCCAACGCGCTGTGACAACAGAGAAGAAAGGGAAGAAGGGTGTGATGGGGGTAGCGAATCGTCAGCCACCTGCTTGCCTGGTCCAGGTGGTACCGGCTCCCGTGGACATGTCGCCTGTGTACGATGCAACTGCGGCGTTCGTCAGCAACCTCGTCTCTTCCATGCAGTCTGATCAAGCCTCGTCTGCCACCGTCGTGGCTGATGGCTACCAAGAGGTGGGTCGGGGACGCCCCGAGCACGCGCCGACTGTCAGATGCGTGTGGTGCAGCCGTCTCGCGAAGCTAGTGTTGTTTGTGAATGACGTGTGTCGGAGCGCTGTGGGTGTGCGTGCGGTGGGTCGGCGGGAATTTGCGAAGGCCCGTGGATTTGCTTTGCGAGTCGGCGGTAACAGCAAGAACGCCAGTACTGGCGAGGGAAACGCGAAGTACGTGTGCAAGCAGCTGCGAGGGCAACAAAGCGCCAGCAACCAGCAGCCGGTCTCAGGACCATGTCCGTTTTTCGTGAGCGTTTACGGCAAGCAAGGCGTTTGGAAGGTGACCAAGATGCAGCTTTGCCACAACCACTTGAAGTTTGTCGGCTACTCGAAGCCGACATACGCGGAGGTTAGTCAGCGTCAAGGTCAACAGCCGCTACCAGTACTCGGCGAGCTACGTGATCGTGACACGGACTACGACCAGCTGGAGCGCTTGCTGGAAGCAGACCTCTTCCCAACGTACGCCGGGAGCGAGAAAACGACCATATGCAAGGCCATCTCGTCGTTCCTGATGTCCAAGGCGCACGTGGTCGATCAGCAGGTAGCAGGTCGTCTCAAGAAGATTATACTGTCGCGAGCAGCAATGAACGTCGCTGAAAGCTACCAGAAGCTTGAAAACTACCTGTCGTGTGTCGCCCAAGCCAATTCCGGCTGTCACTGGGCATTCGAGAAGGCGGAAGGACGCTTCTTGCGTGCATGCTTCTTTCCATCGGCCTGCCTACGTGCCAGACCCCACTGCCCCCGGCTTACTGGTTTGGACGGCATCCACTTGAAAGGAGAGATGAACAAGCGCGGCGTTGTCTTCACTGCGACGACCAAGGACATCGACCACCACATCATCGTGTACGGGTTTGCCATCGTCCCGGTCGAGAACTACGAGCACTGGCGCTGGTTCCTGCATGAACTTCACCAAGCAACCAGCATCCATGACACCTAGTTGGACGACCTTTTCATCTCGGACCGGCAGAAGGGGCTGCTAGCTGCTGTCGAAAACATCTTTCCTGCAAGTGGACATCGCTTCTGCCTTCGTCACGTAATCGGCAACATCGCGAAAGAGTTCCAGACGCTGACACCTGTCGAGGAAGGCTTCGTTTACGAGATGGCTTGTGCGGACTGCGAGAACGACTGGCAACTAGCCTGGAAACAGCTCGCGAAGTCGCGGCCCGCAGCTGCAGAGTATCTCAACGGTATCCCCGAGAACCACCGGGTGAAGTACGCCATACACGCGTCGTCCAACAAACCGACGTACGGGGAGGTGACTTCAAACCTCTCGGAGTCAGGTAACAACTGGATTGGCAACGACTGCCTCAGCGCCTACCCCCTAGAAGCATTCCAGACGTAATTCCTCAAGGTCAGCCAGCCGTTTCATGAGCGAAGAGAGCTGGCTTTTCGACTAGCGACACCGCGGCTGCGCTGCAACGCTCCACTGCGAGTCAATGAGACCCCAGCCCTCCACCCTGCAACCGAAGCCCCAACCCAAGCCCTGTGGGACTCCCAAGCCCCTCCAAGCTCGCAAACGACACAAGCGTCTCAGCTACTCCCCCGATGGGAGCGCCACCTGGAGAGCCTTCTACAGGCGCGCAACCAGTGCTCGATCATCCCGTGTCTCGACGGCATGTACATGGTGAGACATCAAGGCGGGAGTCCCAGCCGAATCGGCTACGTGCATCCTTGGCGTGCAGTCAATCTGGTTGAGAAGACATGCACATGCCAGAACTGGCACGATCTGCAGTTTCCTTGCGTCCACGGAGTGCAAGCAGCAGTGCGTCAACACGTGCCGCTGAACGAGCTGTTCAAGTATGAAGCTTTTACGGTCGCGACATTTGCAGCAACCTACAGTGCTCCCTTCGTCCCGACTCCGCCGCCCCCCTCGCTAGCCGTGGACACCAGTCTTGTGGTGCCGGAAGTGATGCTTCCAGATATTCGTCTCGATAAACGTGGCCAGTGACCAGGCCCGAAGCCCAAACACAAGCGAAAGACTGCCAAACCAGGGAGCCTCGCCAGTCCACACGTCGCTATAGCATAGACCGTCACATCTACAGTGTATGCTTGCATCATAAACCCCCACAATGACTTGTAGCATGTTCGTCCTGAATCGAAATGCGCAAGGCATGGTACTAGTACCCAGTTTTGGTACTACAAGTACCCACTTCAGAAATTGCATGTACCTGGTTCTGACATTTCTGTTCGACGTCACCGTTCTCTAAAACTGTTGTGTGGTGTGGTATACCGAAATTCCTAAACTAGTATCGGCGTAGCCTCGGTGTCTATACTAGTGACGATTGTGAAACTTTGACTTTTGAAATGAACACTTTGCTGTATTTCGAATTTTATAAATGAATGCAAGGATCGAACGACTTCCTAAGCCGACACGATGATTCCCTGGCGACAAATGGGGCACGTCGGGAACGGAGCGCTGTTACGCCGGCGACGTTGGAGTTGAACGTCCATGTGCTGGAGGCATGGCGCGCAAACAGCGTGACCACAAAGCCAAAACGACACCCCGTTGGCCTTTTCGTAGCACACTGGGCACTCGTCGTCGTCGTCGTCGATGACGATGATGGCAGGTGTGCTTGGGGCGTGGTGTGGGGGGCGAACAGGGTCCATATGCAGTGGTGCGGGTTGCGGGGTGGGCTCATGGGGTGTGGCAGAGAGGGCGGGCTGCGGTGTGGGATCCTGGACTACGGTGAAGACGGCGGACTACGGCTGAGAGAGTGGCGGCACTGGGTAAGTGGGGGCAGCACCCGCCATTCGCTCGTACAGCGTGACGGCTGCTTGCTGGGCAGCCGCACATCGGGCGCTGCCGATGTGCTTCGCCACCGACGTCGGGGCGAGCGAGGCAAAGCACAGGGGCACTGGACACGGACTGGAGCCATCATGGTGTTGCTGGTGGCGTGGGTGCGTGGATTGGAATGTGACTGCTTGGACATGGCTGGCACATTGTCCATGCAGCCATAACGGTCACGGCTCACTCCCACAATCCCGTGCTCGCTTCTAACTTCCGCAGTCCCGTACTTACTTCCCACTTCCGCTTTAAGACATCCAATTGCAATTGGATTCGCCGGATCCAATTACAGAGTAAAAACCCAGCAAAAACCCAATTATATTCTATAATTCCTCAGCCTCCGACCCTGGTACACCTAATGCATCTTCATCGCTGAAACCCGCGGTGCCGATGGTCCGGCTCGATCATGAGGAAGTGCAGCAGCTCCGACTGTTGCACGATGAAGCACTTTCAGAGCAGCGGCGATACTACTACTAGGATGTGGACGCTAAGCAGCGCGTCGTCCTCGGGCGGCTCGTTGGCGTTCTCGGTCGTGCGTACGAAATGCCACCGCTACCGCGACCTTGGAAATGCACATTGTCAGCTTCCACAGCGACGTGATGAGTCGCCGCGTCAGCGCCACGATGTTGACGCCGGTGACGAACTCGATGGGTCGCACCGGGCGGAGCGCCATGATGATGGACAGCACCGTCATCTCCGAGATGATCACGATGAGTCGCGCCGGACCCCATCGCATGATGACGCCGGCGGGAGCCGGCGCCAACAAAGCCAAACTCGCGCTGCTCGCCTGCAGCGGCGCACTCAACAGCATCTTCGCCGACCGAGTCCGGCCGGCCACACGACGAGCTCGAGGATCGTCGAACCACCGGCGACGACAAGTCGCGCCTCGATGGCCAGCGCTGCGTCAACGGCGTCTAGCGTGTTGACGCGCGCGGCGGCGCGACTTCGAGCGCGCAATCACCGAGCAGCGTGCTCGACTTCACCAAGACCTGGTGAGCCTGTAGGACTGCATGTGTAGGATCTGGTGAAGTGCACCATGGGCGGGGCCCATGGACAGAAAACTGCACGAAGCGGACACCGTACGCAAGGTGGAGGAACGCGATATGTGGCTCGAACGATAAATAGAAAAAATCTATAAAAAGTTTAGAATCGGTTTGAGCACCTCGAGGTGCATCGGGCCACGCGAGTGGAACGGCACGAGCCCTCGCAATGTGTGCGTCGCTCATGCTGTCCAGCGGATGCAAACGCATGAACGCCGAGAATAACTGCCGACATCTCGCGCATGTATGGCTGAACCTGCGCGTCGAGCGCGTGTTCTGTCTCTTGTGCGACCTCCTGGGCGGTGCACGGATCTGTGCGCCGCCGACGCGTGCTTCACGACCCACGCGATCTTGAACAACCACCACGCCGCACTGCCGCCGCGCTTTGTATTCCTGGACGCGCCGCTCTCGCTCTCGCACCACCCGACCCCATCGCATAATCACCATTACTATTGCACATGTCATGGTGCGCCGACTCTCATCTATTCGTCGGCCGCTGTCTTCAAGAAGCATGGCATCCGCGTGCCCGACGCCGCCGTGTAGCACAGTCATTTGTTGACGCTGTCGCCGGACCGTAGAGCGGCTGGAAGAAGAATATCCCGCGCTTCGTTCTCAATGACAACACACCGCGTGGTTTGGGACCGGCGAGCGTGGCCGCGACGGTGGCGCCAACGACCTTTTCGACACACGTGAGTTCTGTCAGCGTGGCTGTCATCGCCATTACCGCCTTCAAAAGTGCGAGGCTCCGCGGCTCAACGGGCGCAGACAGCTTGCGGTTCCGCCAAGTGAGGCTCGGTGTTCATTGTGTTACCCATGTTGACAACAGCGCGGCGCGCGCTCGAACGGAAGACCAAACGATGTTGCGACGGCGAGCGGTTCTGGCGCTTCGGATCGTGTCACCGATGCGCCACCTCTGGGCCTAGAAGTCATTGTCGTGGCAGTCTGTGAGCGGCAGAGCATGCTCGGCGACATCAGCTCGGCGTTATCGCATCGCTGATTTGATTCACGTGCAACAAATGATTCTACGTAATGCGCATATCGTTGTGAGAACTGAGAACTGAGATCTATTGCTCTTCTAGAGTTCCATAGCCGCTGGGTGGTGCTTACCTCTCCCTGGAGAAGCAGTCTGCTTGCCAGTGGGAAAAGTCGGACCCCAGATACTGCTGTGATGCGGCATGCTGTGGTCTCTGAGTGGGGTGTGCGACCTAGCTGCTGGCTCGGGAGTCCATCGCCGAGTTGGCCGCCGCATCTGCCATCCTGTTATCGACGCGCAAGTGATGTAGCCAATGCTTCACCCCGAACGTGTCGCCTACTCGTCGGGCTTCTGAATGCGCATATCGTTGTCTGCAGATTTCGCCGCTGAGAGATCCATGCCGTGCGCAGCACGGCCAGTCTGAGAGTGGAATGATGGTCTTGACCAAGACTCATCGATTCGAGAATGATGGTGCGTGAAATCAGAATAAGGGTGGGTGTGACTTCCATGAGTAACCCATCTATCTATAGCGGGTATTGTGCCTTGCAGCCCTTTTGTCGATTTTGAGTACTTTGGTCTGATCAGTCGTGAAAACCTCTCAAAAATGATTTATATTGCTTAGATCTACCAACAGATCTCCGATCTGCTGGCTCGAAAACCCCAGCCGAGTGCCTTCGGAACTGTGGTGCTAACTATTGTACCCTACATTGATCATGACAACGGAAATGGTGAACCGGTTAGAATTTTTTCTGGCGCTGCGAAGAGTGAACCGTGCAAATAGCGCTGCGCACCAATGGAAAGCTCATGATCTTCTGATTGCACAGAGGTGTCCCCATCCACTATCCAGCTCGTCATGGACTCGTACAGAGCCAACATGAACACCATTATCGAGGTCACCATGCTCATGTTGGTTCACACCGATATGTATCGGAAATTGGGACGCCGGTCCCACGCACAGCAGATGTATTGGCACTCTTGGCCAATCCTGTGTACGGATTTGGCTTACCCTATTCACGAAGAAAAATCAACCAAAACAGGGAGCAGGAAAACGTGAGTAGCGTAAAAACAAGAGCGAATCGTCGAATTCTGACCGCAGATTCGGACTCTGCGGGCTGTTTTACCCCTAGGACTGTTGTAATCGTTATGGGTTCTCCTAATTTTTGTGAAAATGCAGTGTCGAGAAATCCGTTGTCATGATCAATGCAGGGCACAATAGGAGCAGAACTGATAGATCTCCTCCTCTTTGTTACTGTATAATGTTTCTTATACCAGACAGCTTTTTGCAACGGAACCCACCCAAATAGAGGCGTGTCCGGAATAAGTGGACTTGCACAGCCTGTTCTCAATTGTGGATATCAAAGGATACGCGATGTGATAGAAGACGCTCTTCTATTGAGGAGGATTTTGTGAATTCCAGCTCCCGTGGTTTCCACTTTGAACACGAGCGCCATGGGCCGAGAAGGGAGGGTGGGCGTCGAGGGAGAGCCGGCAAGGAAGAATGAATACCAGCTCGAGACGTACATGTGCGAGTTCAAGTATGTCGCGTGCCCATACACGAGGAGGGAATCTAACCCGGCACACCAGGATGAGAGGATCAACATATTCCCACCAAACCAGAAATCAACCCAAGGTATCATATTCCATTACTCGTACTGACATGGGTCCAGTAGTAGGAGCGATAATGGAGTTGGGACATCATAGGAGATGATCTTTTATTGGGATCCGTTTCTTTCCTCGCAGGCGTATCGTTTGATATCAAAGGATAGAGTATATCCTTTGGTGCTGACGGCTCAGTGCAGTCTGTTGAGGGCCCTAACACAGGGAGCAGGGTCGTCGCGGGTTCAAATCCCGTTAATGCCCCGTACCAAAAAAGGTGAGTTTGCTTTCGATTCCCAAGAAAGGTACATGCACAAACATTCTTTTTTACTCGGAGTTACTGTGCTCACCTTCATCGCGACTCTGAGTGAGAATATCCATGTCCTCCGTCAGTTCGTGAGTGCAGTTGACTCCCGCCCCTCTGAGCTCTGCTAGCATATCACTGTAGTCCACTATGTCCCCCGGTTCAGGGAGTGTTTCCCCCCTCACAGAAACCACAACCACGAAATCCGTTGCTGATGATCTGGGGTGGGAGATCATCCCAAACGCTCCGAATCCACTCAGTGATGTTGGCCCGTCCCGGCGCCGTCATCTTGAATGCCTGCCCCTCGGGCCTCTCCGCCGCCAGTTGGGTTCGAAGAGACTCCACCCAGGCATGGCGGAGGCGGTCCTTGATGGGCTTCATCCACGCGACGTCAGCAGGCTGACACCTCCACGTCATCCCTGCGGGGATCTCGAGGAGGTGGACGTTCTTGCTCGCCGCGTACGCCTTAACTTTCGCCTTCCAATGGCCTGAGAAGTGATCGAGCAACAGCA
>JAMFLM010000193.1:0-11976 GCA_027475705.1 Pythium catenulatum
GCGATAGGAGACGGTGCGCGTAGTCCAGCTCCTCGTCCTCCACGAAGTTGGCCACGAGCCATTCGCTCTCGTCGTGCTCGATGAAGGCGTCCATGTTCCGTTGAAGTTGGTGGGAGTTAAGGTGGCCTTTCCCAGTTAGAGATAGAGGCGCAGCGATGCGCCAAGAGACTCTCCTCCAAAAGCAACATCTGCTCGAAAATAGAGCGGCCAATCAGATTCGGGGAGTTTTTAGAGATAGAGAGCTAGCGCTGCGAATGCTCTAAATGGCGAAAAAAATCCGGAATGATGCTCACTACTCTGCTAGCGACATGTCAGTAAAGAGTAAAAAAATCGGGAGCCCATCGACACCACCACGGCTGTCATATACGCCGTGGGTACCGAGATACAGGTCCACGAAGTTCTCTAACTTTCCGGCAGTTGGACAGAGTTTTTGCATGTTTTCTCGAAATCAGTTCAGAAATTATCCGACAACGAGGACACTCCGATAGTGATACAATGAGGAGCACCGCTTTTGGGCAATAGTAAGCGATATGGTTGGATCTTCCCTTCTTCGGAAACATTCCATGTATTTATAATACAAAAACCAAGTACATGATACAAACATTCTTTGTTGCTTATCTTGACTGTGAGTGCACCAAGTCTCAATGTTTGGGACAACAGAAAATGCGTCGCTGCGTCCATGGAATCCGCTCTGAAGCCGAAGCGCTTCGGCTTGTCTTGTGCAATATTGGTTCTAGACCCCTAATATATTCTGCTCATTGCAGTGGTACACTTTGGAGCTCCATACGACGTATTCGGAGTTTTTTCTTCGGGACGA
This sequence comes from Pythium catenulatum, assembly GCA_027475705.1. Taxonomy (NCBI): domain Eukaryota; phylum Oomycota; class Peronosporomycetes; order Pythiales; family Pythiaceae; genus Pythium; species Pythium catenulatum. The sequence goes on from JAMFLM010000193.1 coordinate 818, forward strand.
CTTACCCAAAAACATAGTTTAGGCCACCCTTGACTCCGAGATTGCGTCTTGAAATCGCACCCTCATTGTACAGTGTACAGTACTTACTTGATCAGGTTAGATTCTGATCAGGTAACAGAGTCTTGTAGTGTGGGCTTCTTGAGCTCCTTGGGCAAGAAATAATCTGAAATAGTGTCTTTCGTTTCCAGTAACCTCTAGAAGCACACTTTTGCCCGTTTTTTCCCGGACGGTTTGTCGTTCAAGGTCAGATAAACCCCAATTCAGGTCATACAGCTATATTCAAGGTTTTAACCAAAGTCAGAAGTTTCGGCTTTCAATTTCTGACTGCATAACTCTGAGGCTCATGAGCGCTTCTCTTTGCACGTACATGGCAATCTCCACACACAATATAGCAGCAACAATGCCGGAGAAGTCCCACAAAAAGCTGAAGAAGCACACCGAGGCGGAGAGACCCAGGGCAGAAAACTATAAATCCAGTGCGCAGGCTCAAACGGCATCGGCGTCGTCTGCTGGAACCCAGTAAAGGGTTCCACTGACACGGACATGAACGCGTCGTTCATGATGGACTTGTACCTCGCGGCCGTGCAGTGGGTCGACAGCCGTCCGAACTTCCATGGCAAGGGAATCGTGATGGTGATCGACAACGCACCAGCCCACGAGCGCACAGAGGATCTGCTCAAGAAGCGATTCGGTGAGGACCCGACGATCCCAAGCGCTTCACCTCGGCCCATACAGCCCCATGTGCAACCCAATCGAGGATTTTTTCAGCAAGCTCAAGGCTGAGGTGAAGGAATCATGGCCGCAAACCGTCACCTCCTGTGTCGCACGGCAGACCGCGAGACCCTCGAGAGCCGAAAGCGCGCGCTGTTCAACGAAGCCGCACAGCGCGCGATCACGTCAATCACGCCCAACCTCGTCATCAACGAGAAACTGCACTGTGCTGTGTGGTCGCAGCGGGCGGAGGAGCGAGGACATGCGTCTGGGAGAGTGAGATGTAGCCATCGTGTCACAGCGGTGACCAATCCAACTCATGTAAGTACGATTTTTGTCCAGGTTTGAGTGCAATAAAATCCATGTTTGAATGAAACCTTTTTGTCCACTAAAACCTTGAAATCCGGACTGAATCACGAACCGCCTGAGAACGAACGGGCAAAGGTGTACTCCATAAATGACCCGGTGTGGTTTACGTGCGACGCAACCCTGGTTGCAGTGAGGGTTTCGAACGGAAGGAACGAGCGTTTCGCAGACCTGTCAAGTTGCATCGGATAGAGTTGGGGTCACGGCGGTTCCTCAGGTCGCACCATTTCGATCCTTGGTTTGTGGAGAATCGGTGCTCAGCGTGCTCATTATCGGATCTGCTCCGCCGTGACCTGCTCCCCTGGTGCGATTCTCTTTGTTGCACCAGGGCTACGGTAAGCTTCCCGTCATGCCGATGGCGATCCAACCAGCACGCTAACAAAACTTTCGGTCGTACATAGCATGGTGTTTTTGTGTCATACAATAGCAAACCCCAAGCGCGCTTCGACAATTGCAGGTGCCTCGAGAAGCACTACAAAAATCGTGATGCGGAGCTCGCGTCGGGTCACCTCTGAATTGCATGTGAGGAAATGTTCGCTAGAAGCAGGGCCCATCTTGACCGGTACCTAGCTTTAGCTAAACTCAAGACGCTACGGCAGCGTCTCGAAGACATGCAAAAGGCCCCTGCGGCGAGCCATCGCTGCAGCCAACTGGCGGAAGTCGTGCCGGGCCAAGGCGAGCGAAAGAGTCACCGACGCCGCTGAGGCTTCAAACGATGCACCAGCGGTCGAGATCTCGGCATCATCGAGTGTTGACGCACCGCCATTGGACGAAAACTTCTCGTTTTAAGCGAATTGCTGAACCTCCCCCCAGACTGGTACCGTGTACCAGGACCAACACTCGGGGAGTCAGAGCAAGACGTTCACAGCTGGCTCGCCCAGTTGTTCGAACAATATGACGTGACACCATCCGCCAACGAAGAAACGAAGGAGTCGGAACGCATCGATGAAGAAACCAAGAAGTCCGAACCGCCCAGTCACATCGTACAACAAACGCCAAGACTTTAAACCGCCATGTGTTCAAGAAATCTCCGCAATCCGCATCAACTGCGGACTCTACAGAAACAAGTTCCACTCTCGCTGCCTCGGGACGCGCTCGCTACTCCCAAAGGACTTTGTGTGCCCGACGTGTGGTGGCCCACTCCCCAGCGGAGCCCAAACTGCAACCGAGGATCAAGATTCTCCGTCCAAATCTGAGGACAGAGATGGCGAAATGGACTATGTTCGGGCAGATGACGACAAAATATTCAACAATATGTCGTTTGCATTGATGGGCACCGTACTTTGCGGCTGACACCGTACTTTGAGGCTGATACCGTACTTTTAAGGACGATACTGTACTTTTGAGGGTCGAACGAACCACCTCATCACAAGACGAACAGGAAACTTCGTTGCCGGTGGCCAAATGTCATTGGTTGTTGTACGGCGTATTGCGGTAAGAACTTTCTTACCCGTCAGCTCGACTTGGATATGGCGGGCAATTCTGGTCTTGAATGCGATGAGATCGTCTTCGAAATCTGCGCGCGCATACTCGGCGATGGTGCGCATCCTGGACAATCGCTCCGATGGCGCCTCCTCTCAGCTAGCAGCACCTCAACGCCGGCGCAATACTGGTGACACGATGGGTTGCTCGTCCAGTACTGTGTGATGTGGTCGCGCCACGTGGTTGCGTCAGGAAACTCAGATATGAGGGTTGATGTACCTGGCGTGGTGAGCTTCGGTTCAACATCTCCAGAAGTCTTAGCGGCCGACTGTATCTCCTTCACAGCGACTCAGATAGTATTGTTCATGCTCTCTTTGAGTTCAGCGAGTAGCTCTTGGGCACCGACGGTGGTGGCCCACCACTGCTGAGATCGGGGCTCGTCCGAGGAGGAACGCGTGCTCTACATGCTGGACCTTGGGAGGACCTCACGGCATCTTGCGTCGGGTGCGAGTGCGTCGCCCAGCTCGTTCTCTTCGCGATCGAGGACACCATCGAGGAGATAGCGGACTACAGCCTCGCTTTGCTCGGGGACCACTCAGCCCACCAATTCACTTGCGTCAGAGACCAGCGAACATCTAGCGGCGCGAACATGAAGCGGTGCACATTCCGTAGAAGCAGAATGAGCACAGGGCGGTCACCCCCAGTCGTGTCGTCTCATTTATGGCTGTCGCCCTCTGCAAGCACTCCAGCATCTTCGTGAGCTTTGGTCGAGACGCTCGTCCGCGAGTTTGAACGCCTCCAAGGCGTCCTCGTACAAGCTGCTGCTGGTGGGAAGATCCGTTTCATAGACTGACACAGGCATAGGGCCGCCTGTGGGGGCTGTCCATGCCTTGTCCTCAATTTCATCGTCATCCTCAAATGTGCGTTATCCTCAAACGTAGAGTCATCCTCAAACGTAGCGTCATCCTGAAACGTGGCGTCATCCTCAAATGTAGCTTCATCCCCAGAGGTGGGTTGTCTGAGCACGATGCGCACCACGTAATTGCCAGTGAGGCATTTGATTGCTGAATGTAAACTCCGTCGGCAATTACTTGTTTCGATGAATCAGAACACAGAGGAAAGAACTTTCCGAGGTTACGTTTTTTCCTCCAATCAAAGACTGTCGCACAGGTTGTACCTGACCGCGTACCGGCGGGAGAAGTCGATTGTTCACCATGTTCCCCGACGAGCAGTGGAAACGAACGCCTGTTAGACCCCAGAGTGTGAACTTGTCTTCGTCGATACTGGTCCAAACGAGCCCCGCATTGGCGTTTAAACAATGCATGTCTTATTCAATTTACTGCTTGGCCAGACTTTATGCCCGCGCATTTACCAAGAAGGAGTCGGGACATCCCGTGGCGCGCTACCGTCCCCCTGCTCGTCCCATATCTGAAATGAAAAAAAAAAAACAAAAAACAAGTCCTACAACACCAGCAACCACGCCCGTCATGTTCCTCCGTACGATCTCCGTAACCGTCCCCCTCCAACCCCTAACAGCTACGAGTATGACGTGAGCGACAACACCGCCTTAGGTAACAAGCACGTCATGGCGGCGTGCGCCACTGAAAGCAGCGCGATTGCGTGGGCGAGAAGCGTGAGCATCTTTGCCGCCGCCATGAGCTGTCCAAAGTGCGCGCGCCCCATGACTCTGAGTGTGGCGGCGGACCGAGAGCGCTGGTGCTGCAACCGGTAAGGCTACCGGTCGAGCGTGGTGTGCTCGCTAACTCGTTCTTCGACCGATTGACGGTGCTGCTCTCAGTTCTCATCCCAGTTTTGTACGCGTGGGTGCTCGAGGCACCCGTCGGCAAGGACGCGCAGACAACGGAGGCGGCGCGGGGAACCGTCGAGCAGTGGTACGCGTATGCGCGTGACATTTGCTCAGTTGAGATGCAATGTGCGGGTGAGTACGGTCCTGATTTCATGCTGACGGTGGTTTATTGAATTATGTTCAAACGCTGTGTTGTACAGATTGGCGGGGTAGGGCACGTCGTGGAGATACACGAGACCAGTCGTAGAAAAAAGCAGAAGTGCCGACGCGGCCAGCCTCACCCCTGCTCTGGGTGTTCAGCGGCGTCGACAGGACCACGAAGAAATGGTTCGCGCGTGTTGTGTACGATGAATGGAAGAAGCATGCGCTCTCTGCGGTCATCAAGCAACACGTAGCGCAAGGGTACGGTCTCAGTTATCTCGTTTTGCTGGTCGAGATTCTCTCTCTCTCTCTCTCTCTCTCTCTCTCTCTCTCTCTCTCTCTCTCTCTCTCTCTCTCTCTCTCTCTCTCTCTCTCTCTCTCTCTCTCTCTCTCTCTCGCTTTATGCTAGGACGCTGATCGGATCAACATAACTTCGGCTGTAATTGTGTCACCTTCCTTGATGACACTCATCGCTTCTAGTGATGACACTGATCGGATCAGTTCTAGCGTTGTCTTCTGCAGCAACGACGCAACCTTGGGACGTCTTCGCCTCCGGACTGGGTGTTCTTGAGCCCACCGACTTCCCACGAGGGATGGAGTTGATCAGGAGCTTTGTTCGACTTAAGCTTCACTTGGCAATATGGAGAGTTTTAATCTTTGTGTTGTTTTCTCTGCGGGCTCCCCCTGAAGGGTCATCAGGGAGCTCCCTCTGGAGTGTCATTAGCGACGAGTCTACAGTGAAACTAATTGGTCACTACCGACACGAGCTTCACTAGCCCGTGGAGATTTTTATCCGAGGGGATTCGTCCTACTGGTCCTACAACATGCACTCAAGTCGTAGAACTTGAGCTATACTAAAACGTGACCTGGAACAACAACTTGGGTCTTCTGTTTCTGTGCCGCTGGCATGCCGGTTGTAGTAGGTGTTGGACAACGGCACTCACTCCTCGCGGCAGATGTATGATGACCTGGGTTGTAGCCACGCCTGAGCTACCGGATTGCGGCTCGCCCTCCGTTTGCTCCGTGCCACAGCCGCCGTGTTCTCGACCCAGGCAGCACGTGCGCCCGACGCTCCGAATGTTAGGCAAGCCCGTGTGGTGATGAGGATGCTGAGCAACGCGAGAATTCGACGAGCACGAACGCCTATGTGGCGAGGCCAAAGGACGAGCAGCCTGCGTCGCGCATGACCATTCGACCTCAACGTCGACGGGCTGCGTGTCCGTGAAGCGAGCGAGCGGGATGCGGGTGAGCTGACTCACTTCCACGATGTGGTGAAGAACTCCAGCTCGCGCGCCATGTCGACCACGACAGGGGTAACTGTCCGCAGTCGCGCCGCCACAACGGTGAGATGTTGGGAAGTTGAGGTGGCTGAACGCATGCCTAGGGCAATGTGACGGAGGCTGCTGAAAAGCTTGAGAAGCTGTAAGCCTGCCGCAATGGCGCACCGCCGAGATCCACAGATTCGCCTTGTCGAATTTGTCCGTCGACATCAAGACCTCCACACTGGGCACGTGCCACAGGAGCCCGGACGCCCGGACCATGTGGCCACATGATGAAAACGTTGCTTCGTTGCATGCGAGCGCCCTTAGCAGCGCCACCATCGACTCGCGTTGGGCAAGATCTGCCTCCTCACGGCGGGTTCCAACCGCCGGCTGAACGAGAACATGATCATCACACCACACACTCGCCGCGAACGGCTCGCAGGCGGATAGACTTATGAAGTACCACGCGGGAAGGTGCGCATGGAAAGGTGATCGATCCCGCTCCCCATCCTCAGTAGAACGCTGGCGAGTTGATCCACCCGAACGGGCAAGCAAGATTGATGACCAGAGGTCCAGCTCCGGCGCTGTGCCAGCGAAACGCCAAACGTGATTGGCCCTGATCGGGATGTGCCGGAACGCACCCGCCTTGTCGCCCGTCATCATCCAAAGTGCTTTAGGGCTTCACTGGCATGCGAGGGCGAGGATGGCGTATTTCATGTCGCGCGCGCCTTGGTAGAGAAGTGGCAGAGCTCCATCCGGGACGGGGGCCTCGTTGCCGCCAGGCTCACAGGGTACGCGAGATGGTGGATCATCCGAGTGGCGAGCTCGAGTGGCGCAGAGCCTTTCGCAACGGCTCCAAACGGGCTACAGACGCCACCGTCGAGCAGGGGCAGGGCCGAAAGGCCGGAAACCAACAAGTAATTGGCATCTTTACCCTCTCGAAGGTTGTGCGCGTCGGAAGTGCGATGCGTGCTGGAGCGTGGTTTGGAGGCGGTCGGTCTTGGGCCGTCTTGGGCGGCTCGGGTGATCGCTATCGTGGCGTCACCCGATGCGCAACGACGGAGCTCCAGAGTGTACGATGCGGGTACGACTCGCAGCTGGCGGCGTCGGGGGGGGGGGGGTCTTCTGCAGTCTCGTTCCGCATCAGGCGCACGACGTCGGCCAGGCTGGGACGGACCGTCCGAATGTACTCGCTGATTACCCTGACTTTCTCGACAGCCAGCGCGCCATGCAAGTATTGACCTGACGCTGCGGACCGCCTTGCGCACACCAGCGGGTTTTCAGGTGACGACCGCGCACAAGAGCATGAAGTCGACAAGTGCGCAACTGAGATGCTGAGATGCACTCGGCGATTGCGATTACGCGATTGAGAGCAGCGTAGAGAGTGGCGTTCGTGGGGGCCCCCGGAGGTGCGACCAGCTGGTACCCGCCTGACTAAACGCGCGGGCTATTGCTACCGCAACGCTGGCTAAGGCAAGCACGCGGCCGGCATCGACACCGACACCGACGCGTGACGGCGCTCTATGATCTGGTGGACTTGACCGGCCAGTGGCGCGTCCTTCAGCCCGATCATGTATCAGCAGCGTCGGGCATAGGCAGTGCCGACTGGAGCCGCTCTGACCGAGAAACCTCTTGCTCAACGGCCGACCCGCACCGTCAGAGGTGACGGCGCTGCACCTCGAGGCTGCCGTACTTGGTATCCATAAAGGCGCGCATGTTCGGGGGAAGCGGTTCGGTAGGCCTTGCGTGCGCGCAACTGTCGTACACGCAGCAACCATCACGTCCTCGGCAGGATGCCACCGAGAAAAACTTAATGAATAGCTGTTTGCCATTGTCGTGCGGCAGACTCGCGCGCACATCCACGAGGACGCCGACAACAGCCGAACGGCGCGTACCGGGATGTTGCCGATGCGGGAAGTTGCGATCGTACAGCGGTAGCTCGGACTTGAACGAGACCGACGAAGTGGCTTCAAGGCGCATGCCGACCTCTCGCTGAGTTAGCTGCAGGTTCGTAGGATGGCCGAAAGGAAACTGCTCTCTCACCGACGCTGCCGCTTGAAGATCTTGGACGGCAAGGTGCGCGCAGAAACTCTACCGACGCTCATCCGGCCAAATACACCGGCTCGATCACGCTGGGCGGCAAGGCAAACATTTCCGAGAGATTGCCCTGGAAAAGGAAGGAACGCCGACGTCGCAGGAGCGATGACACCGTGCCGTTGCAGATAATAAACTTGACGTCGGCGTGACTATCGACGGCGGTGGTAACCCCGGGGGCGAGTGTAGTATCCTGGACCTTCAGGCCAACATTCTACGAAACGAAATGCATGACGGAGAGGCACCGGATACCGGAAGCCCACACATACGGGCCGCACAGGGTATCCGGGTGTAGGGAGAACTGGAGCCTGTCGGTGTACGCCTGAAGGATTTCGACCAACAGTTCGGGAGAATAGAAATGTAATTACTGTGTATGATTCCTTGATGGACCGTTTGTGAGAGGGATGATGGACGAAAAGGCGCTCCCATTCCGCATTTTGCGATCCAGTGTTAAAGTTGAATACCATCGATATCCTCCCGCTTCGAGTAGCAAGCGCCCACCATGCCACCAGCTCCAAGTCGATTCGCACGTTCTCCTCATGCCGGAAGATATCCTAGGTCAACCGCCGTCCGACCACACCTCCTACGGTACTGTTGTCGCGCTCAACGCCCGCTCATGCACAGTCGGGTTACTCTCCGAACCTCACGTGACGGTTCGAGTTCGTCGAGCTGTCGCGGTGAACCGACTCGTTGACGAGCGCGAGCGCGAATCAGGCGCCGTGGATGAGTGGATGCGCCGACCCATGGTTGGCATCGCCGACGGAATCTACGCCTACGGTCAGGTCGTATCCTACGACGGCCCAAAGGTTATGACCAGCACGGAACGCGGGGATGTCTCGTCTGTCGCGGATGACCTCCAGGAGGTCGCCCCGGTCATCTGCTTCATTGTGCAGATTTGAGCTTGCGCTGGGTGCGCTGCTACCGCACGTACAGCACAGCGTACCGTACAGCAACTCGAACAGGGAGATGGGAAGTACTTTTTTTGCACTTTCAGCAACTTGTGTTTGTGTTTATCAATTTTTTCACGAGATTGATTGACTCCAGCAGTTCCACATAAACTCGAACCATACAAAAAAAGGTCCTGGTCGGCGAAAGATACTTCAAACCTACCGGTATGCGCGCGGTACATGTCGAGGGCGTTCCCGAATAGGAGAGGCCGAGAGTGAAAACTTTCGCTGGCATCTGCGGACAGGTAACGGAGTCTCTCAAATAGTAGCCTTATCGAACCGCCGAGTTCTTATCAGGGGTCTTTCGACTCCGTTCATCGGGAGTCGTTTTTCACCCACCAAGTCCCACGTGAACATGGTCGTTCGCCAGCGCAGCACGCGCCCGCGCGCGCCGCGCTCACCTGATCCGAGCCGAATCGCCGTTGCAACAGGAGAAGATGTTTTGGTTGAGCATACAATTAACCCATTCGCGACGGGGACTCCAAGCGCTGTCGCCAGCTCAAGTACCGCCGTCGAAGGACAATTGACTCGCGCAGATGCTGCCAGTGTATAGCGCGCTACACAACATCAGCTTGCCACTCGCGACGCCATCTTGCGCGAGACGACCCTTAGACTAGTGTCATCGCGCCTGCAAGAGATGGAGACTCTGAGAGGGAAGTTGCTGGAGCTTAGCGCATAGTGGCCAAAGTCGATGAACTTCGCGTGCAACTTCAAGCGTGCGTCGATCAAGACCATGCCGCTGCATGTGCGTTGGCGGCATCCATCCGATGTGCACCTGGCAATGAAAACGATCACAGTTTTTCCATGTACTTCGAGGCTCTGATCCAGCATCTTACACTTCAAGCGGTTCAAAAAAAGACTCAGAGACGTGCCGATTAGACGTTATCTGCACCAAGTACACTCACTCGGTCTTCTTCTCAGAAGCTGCTCTAGATGCCGCTGTGCTCACGAAAGAAACCTCCACCGTACTCATACTCAATGTTTCCGTTGCCCTCGCTCTCGTATATGGTGTCTGGATCGTCGCTTGCGGTCCTAGTTTCACGGTCCGCGCGGCGCCGCTTCGCCTTCGTTGGCGCAAAACGGGGGCGCTTTCCCTTTGCCCGCGCGGCGCTGGCTTGCTTCGCCTTTGCCTGCGCGGCACTGGTGTGCTTCGTCTTTGTCGGCGCGGCGCTTGTGTGCTTCGTCTTGGTCGACGCGGCGTTCGTGTGCCTCGCCTTCGTCGACGCAGCGTCGCGGCGCTTCCAGTAGTCGTCTGTACGACCCATCATTTATGTTTGCTACAGGGGCTTCTGCTCAGAAGACGCCACGGAAGACCCTGTCGCATTTGCAGCAGCCTTTGACAATATGTGAAAAAGGTAGCGTCAAGCCCCGATGAAGAATCCAAGGCAGATGCTGCGAAGGCGAAGGCTTCCAAGATGTGCGAGTGTGCAGTGAAGTGGTTGTTGTGGCGTTCCCATAACGTAGGCATGCCAGCCGAAGGGTGGTCTGTAGATTACGAAAACGGAACGTGTGGCGTCTTACTGCCCAGTGTCAATGCGTACTCATCAATCCCCGTTGCCAGCGCGTACTCATTTGCCGTCTCAGGAGTCTTCTCCCCGGTGCCAGCACACACTCGGCGCCACGTACTTCATATTTACGTCTACCTAACGCATAATCGCCCGCCAGCTTTCAAGACCGCCTGCTCAGCGCGTACTTGTACTCGGCGATGCCCAACTCCAATTTCGGCCGACTCAGCGCGTACTCACCCTCACCCAGCGAGCATGCACCCCAGGCCAACGCACAAGGCAGACTGAACGCGGCCGCACCAGCGCTTCCACCGATCACGCGGGGTCTACCGTCCGTGCACCACCAATTCTTCGCACGAAAGTCAGCGCAGCCATAGGTACGACGCGGTGTTGGAGTCGAGTCGCAGCCCGAGACCCAGCATTACCAGCACTAAACATCCAGTGACACATCGAGTCAAACGTGGGATTGTCCAGCCTTGATTCCGGTTACTACGCATCCAAGTTTACAGCCCGACGAGGCCGACCAACGCTCGCATCGTCGGCTTTGGATATCTACATGTTCTTTATTTTGTGATGATCCATTCAACCCTAAAACACTTTCTCAACTTTTGCCCCAAAAATGATTGCAGGTCATGCGCGAGCCAACGTTTTCGTTCTTCTCCACCAATACATCCCAGCGGCGACAGCATATCTGAGTGTTTTTTCAGTGCCCTCAGTTTCCGTTTCCCCAACCAGGTCGCCATGCTCAGTCACGCACATTTCCACTGGCTGTGTCTAGAATTCGTCACTCGTCACAGAGGGACGACTGTAGTGGGCCCAACGGCGGGTTCACTACAAGAGAGTAGGTTCTTTAAGAGAGAGATGTCCCTCCGTGTCTCTGACGTGACAGAGACACGCGTGTTCA
>JAMFLM010000194.1:0-11941 GCA_027475705.1 Pythium catenulatum
TCCACAGCACCAACTACCCGCTACACCACACCGCGCACAAACAAACCAAGACCGCACACAACTTTTGTGCAAGTACCTCTCAGGCCCCCGCACACGCACAGCGCGTCCCCGCGGACGCCGCGCACCACGACGGTGCGTGTGGCAGGCCTTGGCACGGCGATGCACAAAAGTACACAAAAAGTTGAAGCAAGCACTCGAATGCCTCGAAAACTTCTCCGAAAAATTCAAGTTTGGAGGGTGGGAAAGGCTGCTGCCTGTGGATCAAGACTCGATTTCGGTGTCGGAGGGTGACGGGAGCAACTCTCGGAACGGCGACGCTGCCAATACTCCGTCACACACCGTCGACACTCCACCAGACGCCGCCGTTGACACTCCACCAAGGGCTTTGCTGCAATGCTCTCCCTCCGATGACACGCTGCCGGACGAAGACCCGAACTGGCGAAGCATGGAAGAATTGGGAGATACAAACGCCCGTAAAAAACGAGGTGTTCCGAAGACTGTCGCACACCGTGGAGAAAATCAAAAACGCGTGACCAAAGCGAAGCAGAGCGCCAACTCTCTCCGCGACGACTTCACTTTTGAGGTGGTTCGCGTGGCAATGTTGGGACCACTCTCACTCGAGTTGAAATCATCCACAACGAGATTTGTGTCGACACACGGCCACTCAAAGAGTACAAACCACCAGTTGCATCCAAGGTTCAACAAAAAGCAAAACCTCATCTCGTCACGGCTGAAGAATCCATTTTCGCCGTACTCGCAGCTACTATCCAGGCCATGTCTGTCTGTCACACAGTCCTCGATCTCGGTTCTGCGTTGGGTAGTTTTGCTGCTTGGATGGAGAAAGTGCCTGAGATGGACAGTGACTTTCGGGATTGAATGACAGTTAGCGACGCGGTTTGACCAGTTAAAGACCTCTATGTTCTCGGCGCAACGGTACGCAGTGGCCTTTCTGTGATTTCACGCAGACTTTTGATTGTAGGGTGAAGCTGTGCTCTCTCTTACCGATCCCGTTCACGTCTCGATAATGCTATCATGACGGTCTTACGAGTGGCGCTACAAAGCGACGACGTCAACGTCAAGATGATCTTTTCGCATAGCAAAGGCGAGCACCTACCTAACGTCGACGAGCTCCCGTCAGAATGGACGGCGATCCTGATCTTCCCCTGAGATTTGTCTCACTGGGCCGCTGTGCTTGTCCAGAGGTCGACAAATACAAGAACAATCCTGTCTTAGGAATCGCACGGAAAATATTTGAATCTGATCGACGGCTTCGTCGAACGCCACGTTTTACCAGTCGTTGGCCTCAAGTTCAACACGAACGACTTCAGCGACCTTGTCTACCAGACGGACGGATACAGCTGTGACATCAACGTATTGCTCTTTCTAAGAGCGTCATTCGTGGCTGAAGGTGCCCAAGATCACGCGCGCGGTACTTGCCTACAGCCGCTACAGATACACCACGACGTACATTCAATAAACTGTTTCGGTCGAGTGCGTCGTGGTCCGTTGACAGATATACGGAGTGTTCGAGGACTACCTGTAGCAGGCACGGGGTACCAGCAGCATGGTTTGAGCATCATGCAGCACATTCGCAGCACCATGCTTTGCGGCAGACCGACCAAATCTAGGCAGAGTGTCAGAGCGAAACGGAGTGTACTGTGGGCGGGGTATAAGCGACGTTTGACGGAATGAAACGGGGTGTGATGGAGTGTGAGCGGGATGTGACGGCAGGCCGGCCCAGCTGGGTTGACTCACGCCCAGCTGGACCTGATCTACCGGAACTCGTGGCGCTTCGGTCGGGTCGCGGGCCGGCCAGATAGCTGATACGGGTTGCTGCGCGCGGCGGCTACTGGCACCGAAGGCGACGTCCCCGCAGGTACGGCCGTACACTTGCTCGACACTCTTTTCGACACTCGCCCGCGCGTAGATCCTCCGCCCGCGAGCACGCTCCCGATGTACGGGTCTTGCGAGGTTCACGTTCTCCTGCTGCAGCGACTGACGCGCCAGTCACGCAGTCTCCGGGCGCCCAGAGTTCAGCCGCCCGTCGCCAGCTGGCGCTGGCTCGAGTTGCGAGCTGGTGCCGTTCAGCTCCCACGCCTGGCGCGCAGCCAGCGCTTCGTTCGGCTGCCGCCTCCGGTGTGCCGGCTCCCACCAGCTCTCCTGCAGCCGCGGAGCTCTCCCAAGCCGCACGCGACTCCGTCGACCTGACGGTAGACGTCGAGGACTCGAGCGATGACGAGAGCGATGCGGACTTCCCACGCAGACCAGTGAAGCGGGGTCTTGCCAGCTCCGCCGCGGTGACCAGCTCTTCGAAGTCCGACATGAGCCCGTCGCCTCGCAAGAAAACAGCGCGATGCGCAACGCGCCGCGCGAGACCTGATTTTCGCCCGTCAGCTTCAGCAGACGCTCGACCGGGACGCGGCCGCGGAGTCGAAGTCTCGAGGGAAGACTGCTGCGCGCCGCGTTTCGTTCGCCGCCGAATTGGGTGCCGGCTCGCCAGCTCCGGCCCGTTCTGCGAGCAGTGAGTCGAGCACGCCGTCCGAGTACGGCGGTAGTGAGTCCGTTACTTCGGCCGAGTCCGCGGATCTCGCCGCCTCCGGCGAATGGTACGTGGAGTCGGTCCTTGGCTCGGAGATATACAAGTCGTGCGTCACCCTGCCATCCGTGCCCGAAGTCCAGACCGCGGCGGAGATGGTGACGCAGCTGGTCCCGATCCCGTACAACTTCGGCGACACGTGGGGGCGCAGCTCGACGGTGCTGTACCGGTCGATGCAGCACCGGCAGCTCGACCTGGTGGCTGGCCTCACGACTCAAGGGTACAGCGGCCAGACGACGTTCTTCCCCAGCTACACGATCTCCAAGAACAAGACCGCGGAGCACATGAAGCGACTGGCTGAGCCGAGGGGACCAGCGTGGTACGTCCAAGTTCTCCAGCGCCGACCTTGGGACAAGATGTGGCGCTGCCGGGTCACGCACTTCTTCTTGGCCGACCCTGGCACGCTCTCCGCCGAGCAAGTGCGCTGGATCGTAGACCAGCTCCGGTTCCAGTTTCTCTAGCGCGAAGCGTTTTGGGTGCTCTGCCACTGGATCGCCCTGTCGCGCCGCTCCATCAAGCCCGATGACGACTGGACCCTGATCTACACGGAGCGTCAAGGCCTCGCTGAACGGTTCCGGAACGAGTGCGCGGCGCGCGCGGCGGAGATGCCCGCGGGGATGACCAACTTGATCTGGTCGGAGCCGGAGATCTGGTACGCGCCACGCCACGAGTGCGCGTGGGTTGTAGAGGACCTCTCCGTGACGCCTTTGCGCCAGTAGCTCCGCGCGCTTGACGAGTTGGAGCCCATCCGGTCTCAGTGGAGCGCGAAGCCCGAGCGGTTCGTTGAGGACCTGCTCCGCGAGCAGGTCGCCATGCTCCGGGGGCGCACGCACTGCTGGGAGCTGCCCGGCGTCTTCAGCACCACGGACGTCGAACCCTTCGGGAAGCATGCGCTGGCTCGGTTTCCCATGGACCCCGCGCGCCTCAGGGCTTGTTCTTTCTCGGCGCAGCGACCGGCTCGTGCGCCGACTCCGACCGAAGCTGCAGCTCCCGCTCGCTCGCAACAAGCAGCGCGCGAGTAGACTCCAGCCCGGGCCTCGACTCCTTCCCGCGAAGTGCCGCTTGGTGGGGGCGGCGCAGCCATGATCTGACCGGCTCCGCTGGTCTTCGGCTGGGCGCGCGCTCTCTCCCTGCTCGTGTTGCTGCTCATTCCCGTTTATCCGCTGCGCCCACCTTCACTGCGTGTGGTAGGTCGTGCCTTCCGGGCTCTTGCACTGGTAACACCGCGTGGTGCTGGTAATTCAACCTACTTTTCTTTTTTGCTTCCTTCCTTTTTTGAGATCTCTCGGGGACTCTACTTACTGGTTTCTGCGTGGACGACCAGCCATAGCCCATGCCTCCCACGCTTTTACCAGCAAGCTCCCCCTTTTGCGATCTTCGCGAGTTCACGCCCAATTTTCGCTGGCCGGTCCGCGCTCGCGCGTGATCTTGTACACAATCTCGGGGATGGCGACCGGATCCATCCCCTTCATCGGCCTCTTTTCATAGGCTGACCGGTTTCCTATTGGAGCTTACGCTCCGAAGCGCCGCCCAGCTCTCGCTGGCCTACCGGCGGGCGCCTGGATTCGTCTGCGGGGTCGGCGGTTGGCTGCTTTCCCCTTCTTGCTGTCACTTTCTCCGGTCGGACTGGCTTGTTGGCGTCCCTAGTCCGATGAGCCAAGGCCGTTGGACGCTTGCATGGACGCGAACCGAGCCTCAGCTCGGCGACTGTTGCCGAGCGCGTAGAGGAGACGGCTGGCCTTGATCTGCTGAGCGGGGATCCGCTCCGGTTCGTCGTATCCCGTGAACTTGACCAGGTACTCACGGCTGCGCTTGCTCCCTCTCCCGCAGGTCATGTGCTCGCGCCACTTCACGTCCAAGATGGACTCGACTTCACTCGTCCTGCGACGGGTCCGGTGCCCAGCTGTCCTCAGGCAGCAGCGCGGCATCCCAGTCGAGGTCTTCTGGCACTGGGTCGAGCTGGGTGATCGGTCGTTCCGGGTGCAGTACTCGCGGCTTCAGGCGGCTCACGTGGACCCACGGATTAAATCGGTAGTTGGTCCCTTCTGTCTTGAGTCGGACGCGGTGATCGCTTGCCTTCTCTACGATCCGGAACGGGCCATCCCAGTGGTGAGCCAGCTTCTTCGTCAGACCCGGCTTGACACGCGCGAGATGCAGCCAAACAGCATCTCCCACTTCAAAACCGGTCTTGCGAGGCGGCAGCGCTTCCCAGTCGGCGGTCTGATCGTGGACCAAGGGTAAGCGGAACACGGAATGTTGGTGGAGTGGCGGAGTGTACGTGGAATGTCACGGAATGTTGCTGGATTGTTTGTAGGATGTCAAGCAGAGTCGACAGTGTCACGGAGTGTGCTTGAAGTGTCACAAATGTGGCACCAACGTTGTTGGCAGTTACAAGAGAAGATAGCGTCTGCCGTGTTATTCGCAGCCCGAAAATCACGGTATCCGGGTATACACTGGCGTGTGTACCACATGTTCTCCATTTTAGCTCTTCACGCAAAGTGTCGTGAAGTGGCACGGAGAGTATGCACTTTGACACTCCCGGAGTGTCACAGGATTGAGTGCCGGTGTGGCACGACTTGGAATAGTGTCGAGGAACATGCGAAGGTTCTTGAGGTTGCACGCGTGATGTTGAGTTGAAGCACGGGCGAAGAGGCTATGAAAGGCAACTGCTTAAGCTCGGTACCACTGTAGTGACTTATGTTAGTACCCAGGAACGCCAATTGAGAATGATAGTATAATTACGGTTGGGGTTCATCAGTCGAATGATTGGCTCCAAGACTCCAGTCTGGCACTGAGCACACTGAGAGCATCTCCACCAGTAGGGGAAAAGTCGAAAGCTAAAAAAATAGATTCGCCCTTGGTTTGCACACTCCACCATCACTCGCTTGAGGCGCGCGAATCACATTACTAGACAGAGCCGCCGCCGCGCAAGCAAGGACGCAAGAACGCAAGAAAGAAAAAAGGACACAACGCAGGATGCATAACGCATGGTCGCCATCAAGACCAAGCCATGATTTAACACGTGCGTGCGTGCGTGGGTGCGCCCCGCGTCCCGAGACCCGAGCGAGACCAACACCGATCTCACACCAGCAGTGGCCTCATCCCAGAAGCGATTTCAGCACGTCTTATCCCTTCCCAACTTTCCAGAATCACACTGATGATATCAATCCAAATACGATCGATGTAATGCAGCTCACGTGTGGAAAAGAACATGAACGCCTTTGGTCTCTTGGACGAGATTGCTGGAGACGCTGCTGAAGAGGGGTGGTTCAACGAAGCTTTTTCCATCGACGACGAGAAGACTACTCAAGGTGGCTCCAAGCCAGTTGGAAACCCAACAAGCAGCGTGACCACGACGGGCGGCTCAAGCGTCTACGAGCCCAGTACTTCAGCGATCCCGCAACCTGCAGCGACAACGACTTCCGTCGGTGATTCTCCATCAGCAGGGGGGGGGGGGAGCTCTTTGCAGTCGTGTCAGAAGAACAATCGGATTCTACTCGTCGTGGCTGTCAGTAACGATAGGGTGACTTGGCATCCACCGGGACGTCGCCGAGCCGCTGATCCATTTTTGGCGGTCGGCTGCCACCCGGCACGTTCCCGGAACGTTCTGGCAGCTGTGCATCTTCTGCAGATATCATGAACCCATTCCCAGTGCAACGTCTTACCAGTTAAGAAAGCCACCCAGCATGATACGGAACGAGGGTGGAAGTGTGATACAAGGCGGCGTCCCTAGGACGGTTGCGAGACGAGATACAAGGGGAGCCTCCTAGGGCAGAGTAGAGCAGAGTAGATCTAGTGGGTCGCGCCGGTTCCATGCACGCGCTGAAGTTCGCTGGAAGCTCCATGCAGCAGCCCCGCGTGTTCGTGCGCTGATGGCATACGTCATGCCGTACAGCAGCCCGTTCGTGATGCCCGTGTCAGCCTGCAGCGAGGAGGGCAAGGGTCGGATGATCTGTGCGTACGAGTTCAAGAAGGGCCCGAACGATGCGTCCAAGGGCGAGTGGATTCTGTTCTTCAAGGAGGCTCTACGATCGGAGCTACAAGACTATACGCTGGTCGACGAGTGCATCCGCAAGCTGCGTATGGACTTGCAGCTGCCCGACGCCGACTCCATGATGGGGCGCCGGCGCGCGGACATGCACCGCATCCTGGACGATCAGAATGTCGAAACGATGATGATGGAGTGCGAGCAGAGGAAGCAAGTCAACCACATGGCCGCGGCCCTCGGCTCTGATGAATTCCAAGACGAAGTCAAGGTCCGTCTTGGGTACGAAGAGAACAAGCAAAACGCAACAACGTCGTCGCATTCCATGGGTGGGTACTCGGGTAACTCCGATCCTACACTATGTGGCGACCGGCGGCACGATCTGGCCGCGAGCGACGCCACCAGCAACAGTCTTTGGCGCCGGGTCGCACCAGCGACTTCGGGTGTAACGTGCTTGAGATGCAAGCACACTGGTCACACAGTCTGAAGGTGTGCGCGCATTGCACCCGCCGAAGCCGATCGCCTCATCCCCGAGTCCGTGGTCGCGATCGTGATCGCTATACCGTGCGCGCTCTGCTGGGGGTTGCAGTCGACATTCCTGCGCTTCTCGACACAGTTGCCGACGAATCGCTCGTCAGCGCTGGTGTGGTCGCCGAGTTGCTCCGACGCAACGTGGACGTCACGTTCGTGGAGATGGTTAGGCCTAGCAAGATGTTGCCGGTCGGTGACACGCGTATCACTGCCACACGCAATGTCCGACTAGCCGTGGTGAAGCTAGAAACCACAGCTAGTCCGCTAGTTCTTCGCGGTCTAGAGTGTTCAGTGCATGCGAGCGACAACTCCAAGGCTATCATCATTGGCTGCCCAGTGATGACCAAGTTGGGCTATTATACGGACGCCTTTTTGACGCGTGCACGGGAGTAAAAGACCGAGTGGTAAGTCGACAGTGACCAAACCCTCGATCAAGAGTCGACGCCGTTGATAAAGCTCCAGGCCCTGTCGTTGAATGCGCTCGAGGACGAGCCAATGGAAAACGAGGGTGAGTTCGACCGAGCCGCGAGTATTGAAACGTGCGACGCAGTACCGTCGAGGCCGTAGAATATGCCTCGCGGCTGGCTCATGCTGACACTCTCGCCAACGGCCTGCCCTCTCAAGTCTCGCAGCGTCTGTTGGTTGCGATTGTGCGGTTCATCGACGTGTTCAAACTTGAGCCATATGACGACCCGGCGATCGACGCGCCGCTCCTGCGCGTGTGTCTCAAGACCGGGATCCGGTCTGTCAAGACCAAGCTCCATCGATACCCTCCTACCCTCCCGTGTACGAGAAGTCCATCGGAGACCACGTGCTAGTTTCTGGCGGATGTGATACGCCGCCTCGATCAGTTGTCGCTCGACGATAGCTCCCAAGAGCCGTACAGCATCACCTCGAAGACAGGTATTATCACGCTGTCCCGGGTTCCGATGGGCCGTCGGCAGCGACGGCGCGCTCGTGGCCTTCCAGTGTAACTCTCCGTCCTGGAGCGGCGGCGACGCCGTTGCCATCGTTGCGGCGACCTCCGCAGCTGGTGTACTTGGGTGCTGGAGAGGCGTCGTAAACCAGGCCTCCCCAGTGACGTATACACGACATTGCGCTGCGATCTGGCGAGCGAGTCGACTGCGGCAACGACGGGGGCGGTGCATCCAACACGTCGATGACAAGAGCTTCGGGCTGGTCTTCCTCGCCGCCGGGTGTCGGTCCGTGCTCGGCGGCCGACATGTCTTGAGCTGGATTTCGTCCGTGGACGACTTCATTCTGGCCCCCGTGGGCCTCACTGCCCGCGCCAATCTCGAGAACACCACTTGGCTGGTTGGGGGAAAATCCAAACTGAGTTCTCATTACTCATGGGATGCTGCTCCGCATTACCAGTAGACCATGGAACACGTTTGTGACAGTGTACAAGAAGGTTTTAGTGTGGTTTGACGACGTGATCGGCTTCGCGAAGACGCCAGACGCGCTCATCGACATCCTTGAAGAGTTCCTGTCGCGATGTGCCAGGCTCAGGATGAAACTACATACCAAGAAGTGCCGCTTCTTTACGCAGGTGGCCGAATGGTGCGGCAAAATGATCTCCGCGAGCGGCGTGAACCTTTCACCAACGCGCACCCAGAACTTGATTGAACCCCAGACCGTGGGCGACATACAGCAGTTTCTATGTGCCGTCAGGTGGATGCGCCAGAGCATACCTAACTTTGCAATGCCGACAGCTACTCAGGATTCTGGACGGCGAGGCCAAGCTTGTAGGAAGCCGCAAGAAGACGCGTCTTCAGCGAGTGCAGTTGGCCTCTGTCGGTTGGCACGAGGGCCACGCCAATGACGTTCTTCAGATCAACCCAGTGCTGCTGCGTATGATTCCGCTCGCGCACCCAAAGCCGGGGAAGGTAGTCTGCGTGTTCACGGACGCAAGCTTGGAGTATTGAGGCGCTGCCATCACTCTGATCTCTGCGGACCAGGCGGGCAAGCCATCCGAGAAACAAGATCACAAGCCGTTTGCGTATTCAGCGGCAGCTTTAAAGGCGCTAGCTCCCAATGGGCGACCATCGAAACAGAAGCATCCGCTATGGTCGAGACGTGCAAGCGCCTCTCATCCTTGCTGCTGCGTCCGCGCGGGTTCAAGATCTTCACCGACCACAGAATCTGCAGTACATCTTCGCGCCAGAGACGGTGAGTTCCAACATCTCGCGCTTCCAGGCCAACAAGGTGCAGCGTTGAGCGTTGGTGTTCGCGAAGTTCAGTTCGGTCCAGCCCTTCACGGAACCAAGCCAAATGCGGTGCTGCAATTCGACTACTCGCCCCTGCCTGACGTAAGGAGCGGTGAGAAGAACGTCTTGGTTACAAGGACGGCACATGTCCGGCTTTGTCGACCTCATCCATGCCACGCGCCACGGCCTAGGCAACGGCGGATGCCCTCATATCGCGGTTCATGCGCCAGTGGATATCGGACAGAGGCTCTCACTTCAAGAACGAGGATATCGACAGGTTGCGTAAACTCACGAGCGCGAACCATCACTTCACCACGGCGTACTGCCCATGGGCCAATGGCACCGTCGAGGTGGTAAACCGTCAGTTTCTCAAGTGTCTCAGGCGATCCGCACCGAGGAGGATCATCTGATCAAGAAGCTCCTCGAATGCCGCGTGAGCAGCAAGAGCTGTACCCACGAGATCCTGGTCGAGTGGCTTGGGCTCTACCCAGACGAAGCCTCGTGGTTGCCCGCCACGGTGATCTTTGAAGCGAAGACGTACTCGAGATGGTGCGTCGCGAAGCGATGGTCCATTGTCGCGAAGCGATGGACCACGCAGAAGACCCGGCACCCAACGCGATGTGGACTGCGCTCACATGCGGCAACAAGGCGTCGAAACGCAGGCGCAAGGGAAAGAAGTGATCCGCTTGCGGCGGTCGGCTGCCACCCGGCGCGTTCTCGGAACGTTCTGGCAGCTGTGCATCTTCTGCAGATATCATGAACCCATTCCCAGTGCAACGTCTTACCAGTTAAGGAAGCCACCCAGCATGATACGGAACGAGGGTGGAAGTGTGATACAAGGCGGCGTCCCTAGGACGGTTGCGAGACGAGATACAAGGGGGCCTCCTACGGCAGAGTAGATCTAGTGGGCCGCGCCGGTTCCATGCACGTAATGAGGAGACAGTTTGGATTTTCCCATCAACCAGCCAAGAGGTGTTCTCAAGATTGGCGCGGGCAGCGAGGTCCACGGGATCCACAATAGCCTCCCAGCAAGGTGCAGAAGCGCTTCACACACGATTTGAAGGCACACGCAAAGCAGGAGGCTCGAAAATCCACCTGACGGGCGGTGATCCGAAACGGCCTGATGAGGACATATTCCAGAACTGAGCCATATCTCCGTCTCCCATGACATGGTTGAGCACCAAGTCGTGGCCGACGACCTCACGGTATATCGCGCGCTGAACGCTCGTTCGAAAAACACGCTTTTGGTCTGAGACACTTGGAAAAGGCTTCGAGCCAGAACTGACGGGATGGGCGGGAAATACCGAAATCGACTATGGGGAAGTCAATATCACTGATCTTGTACGTAGCATTAACGTGAAACACGAACGAAGCCGGGTCTCGATCCATCTTGCGTAGGGAAGGCCTTGGTGGTGTACCCTACAAAGAGGGATCCTCGTCCGTCCCACGACCGACGGTTGGACGCTGCGCGGGGTCATGGCGTATCCGAACGAAAGCGTTTGGTGGTTCCGCTCGCTACCCCTGTAGCGGACGGCGTCTATGTCGTTGATGATCTCAAGCTCGTCGTGGTCGTTGAGGTAGCGACGTCGTGCATTTGCCACAAACTGCTGAACTTCGGGGAGCGGTGGAGCTGTGTCTCCGCCAGGCGCTTGCTCCCCTACCTGATGTGCTACTACCACCTGGTGACAAAGGTGCTGTTCACGACGCGCTTCATCGACACAACCAAGGCCAAAGCAATCCTTCGTGATGTGTACGATATGCAATTCAGTCGCAGTGAGATGCAATTCAACGCGTTTCGCAACGCGACACTCGCTCGCTGGCGCATCGATGAGACCACGGCCTCGTTCGCAGTGTACTTCGAGGAGCAGTAGTTGCGCGGTGCCTTCACGTGGTGGGAGTGCCACTGAACTCCGCCCGGATTTGCCACCACCAACAAACCTCGCTGCAAGTACCTCTTGAAGTGGGGATGCTGGGTCCGTTTGGTATGCGGCCTCCTCTTGAAGTGAGGTTACTGCATCCATTTGATATGCGGCCGCCATGCCCCGAGCATGCGCTACAGCGGGTAGCGGATGCGCCTTTTTGATCAAGTATTCTACGAAATAATCACCCACAGCCTAGGATCGCCCATACCACGCAAAAATACACGTACATTCCCATCCGATGTGACGCGTTCCGTCTATCTGGCCACTGTGGAACGCGGTCAAGCTGTTCGCTGCGCTTCGTGCTCATTCTGCTGCTGCTGGCTGCGATGGAGACCGCGTGCCGTCGGGCACTGTGCGTTGGCGGCCGCTTGGACCCGCCCGCCTGTTCAGAAACTCGTTGTGGAACTATCGTGGAGTGGGTCGGTAAAATTTCCTCCTTCAGCGGGAAATCCAGGAAACCATTCGCTCGACGTCCAGAAAGCCTTGATTATCCACTTTGACTGTTCTTGGAACTGCGGGGAAACACTACCGTTCACGCTCTAGAACTCGCTGGTGACCGAACCGTTTTTGCAAGAGACGTGTGCACGTGCTTCATGGGGGAATGTGTGTGTGTGTGTGTGTGTGTGTGTGTGTGTGTGTGTGTGTGTGTGTGTGTGTGTGTGTGTGTGTGTGTGTGTGTGTGTGTGTGTGTGTGTGTGTG
>JAMFLM010000195.1:0-11922 GCA_027475705.1 Pythium catenulatum
GATCAGCGTGCGGTCCATGGTGTGTAGCACGCAGTCGTCGAGGTGGTCGTGCCTGACCACATCCGGATCCACGAGGTCGCAGCAGCACAGCGTCGCGTCCCGCGGTGGCAGCGCCGTGAGCAGCAGTCGTTGCGGCAGTTCGCTGCCCCAGTCCATTGCACTGGTTGGTGACATTGGCGCCAGCGTTTCCATGGGAATGCAAATCGATGAATGAGGTCAACGGCGTCTTGACGAGGGCGTTCAAATTTTAAGCCTAAACACGGATGGAGCGGGTCGGACGTCCCTCGGGCGCACGTTGACGGCCCCCGGTCGGGCCGGAGTGAAGTTCATGGCGTCGCTGGTTTCTTCGGCGTACGCTCCCACTCACGGCACGCGTGCGTGCGTGTTTTTGGCTCGGTGTGGTCGTGTAATGGCGTCCTCGCGTGTATTGATGCTGAGGCAGCTGCTTGTCCCTTGGCGGTCCGGCTTTTTCCTTCAACCGCTTGCCGGCCCCCAAGACGGCGATGATTGTAGCCATCCAGTGGATTCCCTCGATAACGGCACCTCTCGATTTGAGCCCGCCTGGCGCTGGAGAAGGAAACCATCTGAACTCTAATAGCTCGACGCGTCGCACCCGAAACACATCAGGCTCAGGCGAATGATGGTTTCGGACTGTCGCTGGTGTCCCGTTTTTGCAAAGATCGTGGACCGACGAGTGGCTACTAACCGAAAGACGCCACTGTGCGTCCTGTCGCCCACCTGCATCATTGCACTGAATTCCCCACGGCGTGATTACGGCTCTACACGGTCTCCAACAGTATTGCAGACGGCACAGCGCCACTTCAAAAAAATGACGTTATAGCCAGCGGCTTCGGGCAAGGCCTCACGCCTGGGGACGTGGCGTCGCTCGTCCAGCGCCAGGCGCGTCCGCTGAGTGGAAAATGCCTTCCGGCCCCTAACGTTGTGACACGGGAGACGAGTCAACGCGCAGCTCTCGCTGGCGAGCTCGTACAAACAGAGCCGACCGTGGGGATCCTGTCGTCTTAGCATCTTTGCCAACAACTTACTTGCGCGCATCCCCGTTTGCATACTCAAACACCGTAGGGTCCTTCGGCTCGTCGAGATGAGCGTGTACGGTTACGTCCTGGAGCAGTTGCGTGTATGTACGTACGTACAAGTTTGCGTGTGTGACGTCGCCGATCTGGTTTGTGGGATTTTCAGCGGCGGCGGCGATCGACGTTGTGACGACCCCCGAAAGAGCTCTTACACGAATCGCTTCGTGCACGTGGCTCAGTTCTGATGAACGAGGTCCAGCACAGTCCTGGCACCAGACGTCGATTTCTACAAACAATCTAACGACTCGAACTGCACATCGACACTAGTTGCTGCGTACAATCAAACGACTATGAGTCTTACCGGCCAGACTTCGCCCGCGTGGGGCGGGCCCCGGCACATGGTGTTGTGATTCCTTAGATGGGGCGTGGGGTTGCGTGATCAAGTGGCGACGACCATTTGCTCGGAGGGGCCGACACGGTTCCGGTGACTGCTGGACAGCCGTTGAGCTCACTGAACGTTTGGATCTCCCCATCGCGGATAAACGAAAGGGAGACGATCGGTATCTATACGCTACAGTAGCGCCTCCCGGCTGGACGTGCCATGACCTCAAATGCGACAACTCGACTCCGGTATGGCAGTGCCGTGGTTTGCTGACAGCACCTCGATTCCGCCTGGCAAAAAAAAGAGAGAAACGCTCTCCACGGCGGTATCGCGGTGGCGCGTGACCGACGCTTGCGACACGGTGACAACCGCGTCACCCGAGGTCGAGTGTCACTGTGGCGAGGGATTAGGACACACTGCACATCTGGACCTCCAACTACATGTGGATGTTGACCTCAACTGGATTTTGACCAATTCGAGACGCTCTCGGTGCGTCGTGACGTCACACGTACGCGACTACTAAACCATCGCTCACTGGTGTGTTTGATTTGATCGCCCGCAGCGGTGTTGGCACTTTTCGCGGCAGCGAGAATCACAGAAAGCCGCCGGAAGAATCCTCGCAACGACCAGGGGGGATGGCGGGTCGTGGCGCGTGTCCCACACATCACTTGAATGCCAGGAATGGATCCACGTGAGGACCTGCAACCTCGAGTTTTGTATCGAACAACACAGACTCCAAAAAAGAAATGGCTGCCGGTTGAGGACCGGCTCTCGACCCGCGTCTTTTGTTATCGTCGCACGCGAGCAACTCGCCGGTCGAATACTGTCCTAGCCTTTCGTTCCTATCACTGCGCGAGCGTGCGCGGCGGCACGACGACCTGTTCCCACCGCAGCAGCGACAGGCACGTCTCCGTCACGAGTCGCGTCGCGTGGGCCTGGTCCCGGCACGTCATATAGCCTGCGCACTCGACGCCGATCGTGTCGTCGGCTCTCTCGGTGAACTGAAGGCACGATGAGCCGGATTTCAGCGAGCCGTGCGTGGGCTCTACCGAGGGCTCTGCTGTGTAGCAGCGATGCTCGAGCTCGACGTGCCGCGGCTGCTTGGGCAGCACCACGGTCACCACTGCGGCCGTCTTGCGCTTCTCCGTCCACAGACGCGACGCGAGACCAAACCACAATGGCCGCTTGGGCGTCACGCGCACGAACACGAACGCGTCGTCGCTGACGGTCTGCGCAATGTGAGCCTCAGCCGCGGCGCCGTGCGCGCACCCATCCGGCGTGCGGAGCATACGCCACGTACCCTCCTGCAGCTCGTCCAGTGTTGTGCGCAGCCTGGAGACGCGCCGCGAGAAGCGATACCGCAACACGCACTTGTCTTCGTCTTCTTCCTTCGCCTCTTCGTTCTGGTTCCCGGCATCCACCGCGTACTCGACGTGCCAGCCGAGGCAGTGCGTGGCGTGGACATCTGCCGTCGCGGCCGACAAGTGCCGACGCACGGCCGCGACGTCGTCGAGGCCTTTCTGGATCGCCGCCGTGCACGTCTGCGTCGATTCATACTCGTAGAAGAGCGGCGTCGCGTCGTAGCCTTCCTGCCACACACAAAATCCGTCGGCCTCGTGAGATACAACGACCGCATTCGGCATGGTGGGCGTGCAGACGGCTTCGCTGTCCAACCGCTCGACGTCGGACGCGACGAGCCGCGCATACCGCTGATGAAAACGCAGCTCTTCCTCGAGCGAGTACTGCTCCTGCAGTAACGCCTCGGCAGCCGCGACGAGCTCGGCGTACGCGAGACAGCGACAGTCTCTGGACGCGTGGTCGGCGCGGTGGCGGTCGATCCACGCGATCGCGTGACGCAGCCGCCGGTGCAGCGACGCAGCCTGCACCTCGAGCCGCGCGATGCGCGCACGGCGTTCGCGCCGCAGCCGCGCCATGCCCTCGCGGTGCCGGCGCCGCCGCTCGTCGTTGACGTCGAGCTCGCGGACGTCGCCGTTGGCGTCATTAGGATCATCAGCCAGGAGCGGCAGCACGTGGTCGAGCACGTCCAGAAGCTGCTCCGAGTCGGAGCTGGCTGCGCTGGACGCCGGATCGAAAACGGAATAGTCCATTTCGGTGGATGGCGAGCGATCCCGCAGGGTGCCGTGGACGGCTCGCGTTGCGCAGTGGCAGGCGTCAGCGCCTTCTCTGATCCGAGAGGGCGACGCCGTCGCGACCCCCTCCAGAGAGTGACAGGCTGACGGAAGTGCTGACGTGGATCCCACCTGATACGCTCGTACGGATCTGGCTTACGCCCCCCAGCACCATGACGCGTCACCACGAATGTTTGTTCGCCCAGTTCACTCGTCAGCCGTCGCCAGTCGCGGCGAAGTCGTGTGGTCCACAGACGTCGAAAAAAAAGCGGCGCCAACAAACGTGGTGTGGTGGTGATGAGGAGAAGGGAGGAGGAGGAGGTGAGGGGGGAGGAAGAGTGGTCGGATGCGTGGGATCGGGAAACACAGACCTCGTCTTCTCCTATCCTCGCGCGGCCCTGTCCGCGTACAGCTGGCGTCCGCACACTGATGAACGCAATAGCCTGTCTAAACGGATAGACACTCTTTCGTGAGACGTTGACTTGCTGTGGCGCCTCGTCTCCAAGCAAAGCAATAGCCTGTCTAAACTGGTCGACTCTGGTCCGCTAGCATCAGGCCAGCAGGAGCCTCCGAGCTGCTGTTGCGGGGGGGGGGTCAGAGAGATCGCCGCGGCCATGTAGCAGCGGGGGCATCTCGGGAAAGCAGTGGTCAGGAAGGAGGGCTGCACTGGTTCAACGGCGCGCTGCTGTAGTCGCGGTCCAGATGGACCCTCTCGCGTATGCGTGACCTTGACTTCCTCTCGCGTCGAGGGTGTCTGGCCACGACACAACGACTGCGACACGATCGGTCATGAGTATCATACCAAACACTTCCAACTGAAAAAAGGAAGGATAACCACAGTATAGAGCCGTTTTCTCGCCGCGTGTCGCGAGTGCAGTTCGTCGTACAGCACACGGGTTTCTTTGAAAGCTCCACTTCCTCCGGTCGCCTCTGCATCGGCATGCAACTCCTGGGGCCGGAAGACGGTCCAGTCTGGCCCCTTGCAGCGTGAGATTTTGCTGAACCAGATCAGCTCGACTGGTCCCGACCCGAGGCACTTGACTCCTTCCATCCGACAAAGATACACTTCGTAGTATTGTATGCACGTAGAGGATCGCAGCGATTGCGGCCCTCAAGGATGATGGCCTGCAAAGCGTGCGTAAAGGTCTAGTGAGTCGATTCGGTAGACAACCGGTGACGCAACGAGCAGGCGCTCTCGTCAACATGGACAAGCTCCGATCCCAGCTGGTTTGATGACAGGGAGGGTGCACGGCGGGGGCTTCCAGTACAGTTGGAGGCCACCGGGTCCTGAATACGTACACGTACGCGGGATCCCTCCAAAACGCGTCATCATACAAAAATGGATGGCAGGCATGGCTCGCCTCATGTCTACTTGGACCGCAGCTTTGCTCATTATGTATCGGCCGGTGTGGTGACCTTCTCGTGTCACCGAAGCAACGCTGATGGACGGTACAGTACACGAGTACTGTGGCTTCCCTCTAACGTTACGCCTCCACGTGTCTCGACAGCTGAGACCGCGGCCGACGCGATTGCGCTGGCCACCTGCCCTCTCGCAATAAGTGTCCCCCTGCGCGGCGAATCCCGTGCCCGTCTCTAAAGTACTGACGCATTCATTACAACCATCTGCCCACGTGCTCCCTCACGCCGGGCTGCCTCTGGGCCAACCAGTAAGTCGGAGGGCTGCGTAGTCTTAGCATCGGTCCGCGGGTTGTAATGTTGTTCCCATGACAGACGTTCGTGTGTCGTCCGTCATTCCTCCATTCGGCGACTGCGCTTCCGAGCCTTTCATCGGAGTTCACGTGAAGC
Source organism: Pythium catenulatum (assembly GCA_027475705.1). NCBI lineage: Eukaryota > Oomycota > Peronosporomycetes > Pythiales > Pythiaceae > Pythium > Pythium catenulatum. The sequence continues at coordinate 5,352 of JAMFLM010000195.1, forward strand.
AGGGCTCTGGAGACGCTTTCTGTTTTCCTGCACTGAACACTGTGGGACGGGATGACTGACACGGATCCCGCAGCCGTGTCGCTCCTCTCCAGATGAAGGAACAGTCTCACTTGTATCTTACTGTATCACATACATCCAAAGAGTGATCTACTCGACGGCATCGCCGTCGCGGCTGGTGATCTGGAACAGCCGCACCCGCAGGAGCTCGCGCTCCAGCAAGCGCTCATACTTCTCGCGGAGGCACCGCGCGGCGTCCAGACTGGCGTTTTCCTGCTCTAACCGCAGCTGTTCGACTACCAGCTCGCGGTAGCTTTGTCGGAGCACTTGTAACGGGCTCGGCTCGGAGCCATCTTCCAACCGGTCGACGGTCTCGGGCGACGCCACCAGTCGCTTGAGTATGGCGTGGAGCTGCGTCTCTTGTTGCTGCAAGGCTGCGATTGACGAGCGCCAGCCGCGCCGCAGCCGCGCCATGGACTCTCGGTGCTTGCGGCGCCTCTCGGCGGGCGAGCCGCCGCCGTCGCTTGTCGTCGTGGGCGGGCTGCCAATCACGTGCTTGAGCGTGCGCATCTCGCACCCGTCGAGGTGGTCGTTCAGTCCGAGGCTTGGGTCAGTAGCCGTGCAGCGACACAGCGGCGACGAGAGATCCAGCGCCGGCATGAACACGAGGAGCTCCCGGTGCAATTGGTCCAGTTCCAACGAAGCCGCAGACGTCATTTGTTGGAGTGATGCGTTTGGTTGGAGAATTGCAGAGTGAGGATGGGAGGGGAGATCGGCTAGTCTTGGATACGTAAAGGTCATCAAAGAGCTGGTAGGCACCCAAGCGCCCTCTCAGTCTGCGACGCGTAACGGCCAGAGCGAGCGTACGGACAGATTACTGCTTGTTCTACAGTACAGGGACCTCCATTCTCGCCGCGTCGCCCGGTGGGGTGATCGCCAGCGACAGGGCATGCCAGCTTACTTTGGACCTCGTCGCCCCGCCGGGGATCGCTGGATTTTCCGGTTTCTGTTTTGAGCGCACTGGCTACACGTCCTGAAGATGCTGAGGCGCTCGGAAGTGGTGGAAAGTTCCTGAAACCCTGGGTAGAGTGTGCGTGGTTCCGAGAGAGTTCTTCTTTGTCTTGCGCTGACTACTACGGCTCCACGTGCGACCAGACATGGCTACAATTTGGAAGAAGGTGATCAAGCCCTGTCGCTCCCCACACGATCATGCGAGTCGTCACCGCGGAACGCGAGGGAGAGGAGGGGAGCGAGAGCGAGAGGGCGCGGTGGAGGTCTACGTACGGTAGGGCGTCATCGCCACCTCTCGCGTGGTTAGCGTTGGCGGGTCTCCATTCTGCGAGAGGTCGGTGGGGAGTGTGCACCGCTGGATTTTTGTTCGTACGGTAAGCGCACCTGCGAGCCGTGGATAAGCCCAACGAACGACACGAAGGGACTCGCCCTCGTCTCGACTACACAAACGCTCGTTCGCGTAGGTGCAAACGAGGCCGTGCAGCGCGGCAGCCAACGTAGTGGGCGGCGGTGCGCCCTCGATTTTCCGTTTTCGATGGCTGTGTGAGGGAATAACACTAGTACAGGCGAGTCTGTTGCTTGGTACGATCAATACCCCGCTATTCAACTGAACGAAGCTTGGACGCGCTTTACTCCTGATGCATTTAAAGTTGAGATGTACTTTAACTCTAAGGCTTAATCAATGGTCAGGTGGCCAACGACGTATGGACTTTCAGTGGTCTACACTGTTCATTCAAATACTGGTGTCTCGTCCGCTACGCGTCGCCGCCGCTACTCGCGTGGAAGAGTCGGATCCGTGCCAGCTCGCGGTGGAGCAGCCGCTCGTACTTTTCCTGGTGCGCGCGCGCGGCCTCGAGCGTTGCCTGCTCCTGTTCGAGCCGCATCTGCTCGACCACGAGCTCGCGGTAGGCGCGTCGAAGCGACGCCAACGGCGTCAACGTTGACGTCTCCTCGTCGCCGTCGTCGCTGCGGTTGTTATCAACAGCGCCGTCGTCGTCGGGGTTTGCAATCACGCGGCGCAGCAGCGCGTGGAGCTGCTTCTCCTGTTGACGTAGCGCAGCGATCGACGCGCGCCAGCCACGTCGCAGCCGTGCCATGGCCTCACGGTGGTGCTTGCGGCGGCGGTCGTTGGCATCGGTCGCCAAGCCGACGGCTTCTGGTGGCGTCACACCGCTACCGCCGCCGCCGCTGCTGCTGCTCGAGTCGTCAGCGAGGTCGTTCGTGACGAGCCGCAGCTCACAATCGTCGAGATGGTCTTCGGCATGCAGACCGGGATCGACGAGGTGGCAGCAGCAGATCGAGGCCACGTCCATAGGCGGCAAGAACGCCTCCATTTCTTGGTGGAGTTCGTCGAGGTTGAAGCGAGGCGAGGTCATGGTGTTGATGTCGCAAATTGCTATGTGCGCGCCGCCTCTCACTGTGCAGGTGCTCGCGAGTTGTCGACTGATGCATCCACGCGAAGGCCCCCTCACCATGAACAGCGTGGGATCCACGCGTTCGCTTCGGATCACCTTGCGATTGCGCACCCAAACGGCGTCATATCGGGTTGCGCGCGTAGTGGATTCCTCGTCGCTGCCTCGCGCTGGCCTCTGCCAGCGAGCAGACAAGTCGACACGGGCTTTGCATTGGGGCGAGATGTAGTTAGCTCGTCTGTTGATTTGCTTCGTGGCCTTTGGAGGCTCCGAAAAAAGGATCCGACCTCCCCGCTGGATCCAGACGCCGCTGGACTTGATCCGCTGGCGGCTCTGGATATGTCGCTCGCGATGCGACGACAATGCGATCCTCACAAATGGCTACATGTTCTTCGACCGAGGCAATCGTGAACATCATCCAACGATCCTCGAGTGATGACGCGAGGTGACGGAAAGTGGATGGAGCGACAGGGCCAAGAGATACTGTGCACTAGAGCTGTCAACGTTTGGGGATCTGAACGTTCTAAACCTCCCAAAACCTTTACCTGCTGCAAACGTTCGGCTACCTGCCCTCAACCTGCCACGAACCTGCTCAAACCTGCCCACACACAAACATATTGATTAATGTATGCCGAAAAATCGAACCCTGGAATCAGAGTTGGGTTGGGTCCAGGACCGCCGGTCATTGCCGAGACCGAGCATCACAATGATGAAGAATGCCGGTGGCGTGCCTGGTGTCTTTATGAGCGGGAAGAAAATGGAATGCGAGCTCGGAAAGATATCGATCTCTTCTGTGCAAGCTGGTCGGGGCCCAGCGATCCAAGTGACTTGATCTTGCATTCCGTCCGCAGCGAAAAAGATGGTGCATCTAAAATCCACGGCGGCCAGCGGAGCCGCCGCGCACGATGACAGCGTCGATCCCGCCTCTTTCGTCGCCGGCACGCCCTCCGTCAACGCCTGCTCCTCCGCTGTCGCTGCTCGAGCGAGTCAAGTTGTATCTACTGGGGCAATCGCCGCTTCCACTGCGATCGAAGAGCCCACGCCAGCGAAGCTCTTCAACCTAGCGAGGCAGCATCGACCAGGCCTATGGCAGTTCGTGCGACTGTATCCAGATCCAGGGTGCCTCAAGCCAGTCGCCGAACTCACGTCCAAGGATGCTGTGGCCGCGTTCTGTTTGCGCTGCAAGCGGAGCATCTACTTTCGTTTGGGTCAGCACGGCGTCACGAAGCACATGAAACTCCACCACCGCAAGGAATTGGATGAGTTCGAGGAGCGTGAAGACGACGACAGCACGTCCCACGATGTCGCGACGACTGCACCCGTCGAGCCCGACAAGAAGCGACCGCGGCGTGAGGCGACGGATGAAGAACAAGACGAGATCGATCGCCTTGTTGCTGCGTGGGTGGGGGAGAACATGCGACCGATTGATATTGTCGAAGACTCGGGTTTGATCCGACTGATGAAGTACGTGATGAAGCTGGGTGGCTTCACGTTTCGCTTCTCAGGGCGCACAAAGATCCGAGGCGAGATTGAGAAGCTCGCAGCTGAAAGAAGAACGTACACGAAGGCTTAAATACAAGCGCAGTGCAAGTCGTATGCCATGACCTCCGACATGTGGACTGATCGAAGTGCCCGTGGCTTCATGGCAGTCACGGCTCATTTTCTCGATGAGCATTTTACTCCACACAACTACACGCTCGAAGTCAAGCCCGTTCATGGCAAGCACAGTGGTCCTCGCATCAGCGAGGAGTTGACGCTCTCACTCGACGAGTGGGGACTGAGCCGCAAGCCGTGCAAACGGTTTGTTCGCGATGGTGCGTCCAACGCTGTTTTGGCCGCCAACATGATCGGGAAAGACGATCTGCATTGCGTCGCCCACAGTTTGCATCTTGTTGTTGGATGCGCGCTGTTACGACGTCTCGACAATGAACAAGACAAGCAAGCTGAAGCCGTTTTCATCGGTGCCGACGAAGGCGACGCTGACGAGATCGCTGTCGGTGACCTCGCCGCGTCCCGGATGAGTGTGATTGCCGACATCGAAGCCCACCTCAATGCCCATGTGCCCTCGAATGACAAAGAGACGCTCGCCATCGTTCGCCGCGCGGTGCAGAAATTTCGGAACGTCGCCGCGCACTTTCGCAAGTCATCCAAAAGCAACCACCATCTCAAGCGCATACAAATGGAGCAGCTCAACGTGAAGGCCGACAAAGCAGTCAAGATGAAGATCGACTGTCCGCAACGTTGGAACAGCACTCTCGACATGCTGAATCGCTTTGTCGCGCTTGAAACGGCTCTGCAGTATTTTGTCGTTTATCAGCACACGGCGGAGGGGAAGAAAGAGTTCAAGGGCTCGACAAAACTCGTGTTGCCGCCTTCTCGCGACTGGTACATCATTCGGTGCTTGCGAGCTCTGTTGAGTCAGTTCTACGAAGCTACAAATCTGCTCAGTGCCGAGAAGTATCCGACTTTGGCGATGGCGATACCGTGCCTGCGCGTCGTGAGAGGCTCCATTGCGAATGACCGTGTCTTCGACACAGAAATGAATCGGGCCGGTCGAGACGCGTTTGTTGAGGACGTGAACCACACCATGACGCTCACACGCAACATCTTACTGAGGCTGTTTGATCAGCGATTTGGTGATCTGGCGTCGGACCTGAAGTGGATCTCTTTCCTCGACCCAAGAATCGCGATGTCGCATCTTTCGTCGGCTGAGTCTGCGGCCGCGACGAGCGCAATTATTGCAGCAATGGTCGATGTGAACACGCGGGAAGATTCGACGGAAGACACAAGACCTAGCAGTCCAGCGTATGCACCTCAGACGACGACGCCGCAGAAGAACAAGGCTCACATGATGGCAGGTATTATGGGTGACCTCGAAGAGCAAGAAAGTGTCCAGATATCGATGCAAAAGGAGCTCGATCTGTACCGAGCAGCGGCAAGTGCTTCCAGACAGGATGTGCGAGCAAACGTCCTCGCGGAAGCTGCGGAGCGGAAGGAAACGCTGTCCAAATCTGAGCTACTGGCGCGAGTTTTTGTCGCAATGAATCCACTCAGGTGGTGGAGCGAGAGAGCGAAAACATTCCCTCGTCTCGCAGTGCTCGCGCGCGAGTGGCTTTCTTGCCCTGCTACGTCTGTACCATCCGAGAGAGCGTTCTCGACGGCAGGAAATATCGTGACTTCGAGACGGGCTTCTTTGCATCCAGACTTCGTTGCTGACCTCGTGTTTCTTGCCCAGAACAAGACGGCTACAAAGACTGCTAACTAGTGAAAAAAGTGTCGTGCGTGTTGATGATCGTTCATTTTGAATATATATCTCATTGATGTTCTTTGTACATGCAATCTACTAAAGTGAACATCCACTCAATGATTCCCCAAGAGCAGGTTGAGGTCGACGGCCTCCGCGCAAGACGACACCGCAGATAGAAGAGGTAGAAGACGCCGTTGATGTTGAGCTCGGGGATGGCGACCGTCGTGAGGCCTATGATCCACCCAGGTGGCCATGGACGAAGGCGACACGGCCTTGGCGCGCACGTTGAGCGGGATGATCTCAGCCGGGTCGATCCAGCAGATGGGCCTTCACGACACGGCAAAATTGAACACGTAGAAGCACGAGACCACGACCACGACGTGGCCCGGCGCCTTGATGAAGCCCGAGTTGTCCGTGTTGCCCGTGCAGCCGGCGATGAGATTGGCGACACGACGTGGTCGACGCACGTGCCCACGGCGCCGTCGAGCAGCAGCTTGCGGCGGCCGACCGTGTCCACCCAGCGCATGGCCGGCATGATCGAGAGGAAGTTAACGAGCGAGAGGATGAGCAGCGACATGATGCCGTCGCCCACGACATTCTTGAAGATCTGCGCGCCGTACGTGAAGACCGGGTTGATGCCCGTGGCTTGCTGCAGCAGCTGCAGCATGATTGCAATGAACACGCGGTGGCGGATCGACGGCTCGAACAGCTCCTTCCACGCGACCTCGTCGCCCTCGAGCACGAGCTGCTCGCCGATGGCGTTGAGCTCGTGGCCCAGATCTCGGTCTGGCGTAGGCGCTTGAGTGTCGTCTCGGCGGCCTCGCGGCCCTTGTGCTTGTACATCCAGCGCGGCGACTCGGGCATGCAGAAGATGCCGACCATGACGATCACCGGCGGCACGAGC
>JAMFLM010000196.1:0-11899 GCA_027475705.1 Pythium catenulatum
TCGCTTGGTCAAGTCGTCAAAGGGCCGCAGCGCGAGCCAGGCCTCGCTGCGTCGGGGCAGCACTTCGCCCAGGCGCCGGTCGGTCTCGACGGGCGTGAGCAGGTCGCTGTTGGCCGGCGCGACGCCGCGCGCAAAGCCCACGACGGCGTCCAGCGCGGCGACGTCGTCGTCGTCGCGGTTCTTCATCGCGGAAGTGTGGGGAGGTTTGGATGAGGATGACGGGATCTGTCCAAGTCCAATTGGGTTCAATTCTCACACACGGTATCGTTTTCTGCGGGGATAAGTCTCAACCGGCAATAACCTGCCTATCATGATACGTTCTCGCAAGAATGAGGAGCTGTCTGTTTGGTCTCACGAAGAAGACGAAGATCGGCTGGCCGCGGCCGCGAGCAACAGGAGCTTCTGCGCGGTGCGCGCGTTTTGCTTGATCCAGTTCGACGCGCTCGAGCGCCGACGCCGATGTATGTGCCCGCTTCGGCGCAAGCAGCCCGCGGTGTTTGGAGCTGCTGGCGGCGCCGGCGCAACGCCGCGCGCGCGCGCCGACCAGCTCGCCGCACCAGCTCGCCACAAACTCGTGGGCCCAGTCGACGCGCGAGGGAGACGCCAGCGAAGCGACCCGATCAACAGCGCCCAGTGCTGTTGAGCGTCGAGTTCTCTGACTTCTCAAGGCCCCAGCTCCGCGTTCTCCGTGAGAGCTCGATGCGTCCAACCGTTGGACTCCACCCGCATCCACTCACGTGACGGAGGATGCACCCATCAATCGCGAGAGAAGTTCCTAGTTTCGACGGGTCTCAGAACGCAACGTCTCTGCTGGGAGTACTGGTTCGGAGGAAGGGAAAAGGAGCCTCTATCCATTTTCCTCTCGGCCTTGAGTCCGCAACCTGTCATCCCATCGCGAGTGGATGCCGACGACGACGACACGAACATGGCGAAGGAAGACCTGGCGAACATCGAGTCGACGCGCACTGCGGCTTCGCTAATTGAACGCGAGGTGAGTGCCGACGATTCAGCGATCGTGGACGTGTCGGACGTCGTGTTCCAGTGGATCCACGCCAAATTTTCAGCAGCACTCGTTGCGCCGGCCGAGCTGCGCGTGCCTGCGACTATCGGCAAAGGCGTGTTCTGTGTCCGCCTTGCGAGTGCACTTCCGACCGACGTGATCAGCCGACTGGCCGAAGCGGACATCGACAAACTGCATGCCGTGGTCCAAGCCCACATCACGAGCGTTCTGCGAAGCCGCGGCGACGGCGGCCCTTACGAGTCGGCAGCACCCTGGTACGTGGAGTTGGTCCGCCTCGAGCAAGCCTTTACGGCGCCGTACATCGGCGACACGCACCGCCGCTTCTTCGCGTTTCTACGCGAGTGCTGGACACGGTACACGGCCGCGCCGAACGTGTATCGGTACCCGTGCGTCGCCATGGTGCAAAGCTCCGGGTTCGGCAAGAGCCGGCTGCTCCGCGAGTGCGCGCGCCTGGGCCACGCGATCAACCGGGACGACACGACGAACGAGCGGATCCATTTGCTGTACGTGTGCGTGCGAAACGATCCACACTCGACGGGATACCCCGTCGCGACAACGGCGTTGCGGAACCATTTGTTTCCGCGTGGCGAGGACGCGAGCACGACCGACGAGCTCGTCGCGCGGCTCACGACGCGCCTGCTCGCGCTGTTTGATGTCGTGATGCAGCCCCAAGCGCCGGCGATGGACGCGATGCTTTTTCGACTGTTTTCGCTGGATGCGCCGTCGTCGCAGGCGCCATTTTGTGACCTGCCGCCGTCGCGCTCACCAAGGATGCGAACGAAATGTAACGCGACGCGACTCTGGATCGTAGCCGTGGACGAAGCGCGCGCGCTGCTTCCGACGGAACGCGACGCGAAGAACCTCGGCTGGCTGCAGTGCTTTCGCTGCGCGCTCCACCAGGCGAACGAGATCGTGCGTGGAGCGTACGGCGGCGCGGCCGGCCTGTTTGGGATCGTGGTCGACACGAGTCCTAAGGTCTGCGAGGTTTCGTCCCAGACCACGGCGGATCCCTCGCAACACGATCGCGGCGTGCAGTTGTTCCCGCCGTTTGTGTTTACGGTCACGGTCGACGTCTTTTTCCACGGCGGCGAGAGAGCAAGTCGACACGACACGGCGGAAATCTACAAGGAGCGAGTGCTGGCGGCCGTGGCCAAGGTCGTGACCCTCCATCCACCCCAACGATCGAGTCGCGGGGACCTGACGAAGCTCGGCCGGCCGCTGTGGGCGAGCCGCGGGCAGCTGTCGCCAGATTTTTTGGTGTCGCTCGCCGCGGATAAACTGCTGGGCGGCCGCGACTCGAATCTCGCGGAGAGCTTCGTCGCGGCCTCACCGGCGGCTGGCCTGGCGTCGATCCTGTGCCGGCTTGGCGTTCGTCCGCTTGCCTCGACGCCGCTCGCCCGCGAGGCCGTCGCGGAGGCCATGGCGGTGCTGTCGTATGTGAGCTCGGATCGAGACCGGTGGTTTGTGAGCTATTCGTCGGAGCCGCTGCTGGCGCTGGGCGCGACCAAGTTGAGGCATGGCGTCGCCGTCGATGCGATGCGAACCACGATCCGCGTGGCTCCTCCTCTGTGGGGCGACGGCGTGTCAGCGTCGTCCACGTCCGGCCAGGCGGCCGACGCGAGTAATCTGGCCAAGTTTATTCTGCCAAGACTGAACGTTGCGCTCCGGCAAGAGGTACTCGACACTGGTGGCGACCTCGACGCATTGATTGCCCGCTTGCAGCTCCTGTTGGCCATGGATGCGAGTGCAGTGCTCGAGACAGCGGACGACGCCATGCGCTGGAAAGGTGCAGGCGAGTTTTACCGCGTCGACACCTTTCTACGAGCCCTCGAAGGCACTGCCGTGGGTGTTCAAGGGTTGGCCAGGGAGGCGGCGACGACGCTGGCGGACGTGCGTCGCAGCTTGGAGATGTGGAGAAGCTACTGCGTCTCGTTTACACACTTCGTAGAGCTCACGGACGAGCCGACGCAGAGCTGCCTGTGGGGGCTTCTCGGCCGTCGAGCAGCTGGCGTGCTTCCTCGTCGAGGCCAGTTCGGTGCGCACTTTGTGATCCCGATATGCCGCCCGGAGGTGGCACCGCGAAAGCGCAGACTCGACGATGCACGAGCCGAAACAAGCATGCCTCCGGTGGTGACGATGATCCTGGTCCAAGTTACAACACACAAGCAAGGCCGCTCACCGTTCGCCCAGGTCGTGACCGAGAAGTTTGATCCGCGCGATATTCTTCGCGAGGACAATCTGCTGCACGCAATCCGACCCAACCATGTAGTTCGCGTCTGCATGAGCCCGTTGGAAGGAGTCGCCCCGCAACATAACTATATCCAAGTCCAGCGCGAGCCGCCTGTGTTCGCTCTGGTCATCTCTGGTCTCGGTCCCTGGTCGAGTCTGCCACGGCCGGCTTTGACGCCGCGACAGCCAGTCCCAGTCGTGTCTGCCGACGTGGCAGAGGCGCTGACAACCTTGCAGAGACGGCGGTGGTGTCTGATCGACAAGGTGGACGCCGACTTGGCCATCGTCGGATCGAGAGGCGGCCGAGTCGAAGCCGATGCGGTCGTCCGCTCGACGGCCAAGAAGCCGCTTGGCGATCGGCTTGTGCTGAACTAAATGAGACCTTGGCAGCACCGACTTGTATCAACGGTTGCGGATGGCTGGTTCGCTCCATTCTCACTAGATAGCCATCGATCAACGCGCGGCACCATCGCCTTTATGGACTGCAAGGCTCACACCCTCACGAATATATCCACTTCTCTCTCTGCAGTTTTCGCTCAAGGCAACTTGTGCGTCCTTACCGACTGTAGCATCCGAGCTTCGTCCGAACACAGGAGGCCACTCGGGTAGCGGCGAATGAACGGTTGCCCTGTCTCAGGAACACGATCAGCGACTTAGTTCCAGCCACCTGCCGACGACCACACGCTTGGGGATGGCTTCATTTGGTGCCCTTGTGGTTTCCGCGGTTCAATCGAGCGGCGACGCGTCAAGACGACACGTCCGAGTTGACGCACTTGATTGGCAGCTGCGAGCCGCTCGAGTTCGTGCAGCTGTCAGGCCTGGCGCCGTGGCGCACCATCGGCGACGCCGCAGCCGTGCACCCGCCCGCACCAGCGCTGTCGCTGAACTTGTCGGTGCAGCCGCTTAGCTCGAGGCCGCTTCCACCGGCCTGCAAACGCGCGTTCCTCAGCTGCCTGCGCGGCGACTTGTCGGCACGCGGTCGACTTGACGCCTGTGTGGTCTCGCGGATCTTCGCTTTCGGCCGCCGAGCCGTGCCACGGCGAGCCATCCTGGGCGCGGCTCCACTTCGCGTGACCAATCGAGGAGACTTCGTTAGGTCCCCCTCCGAGGTCTCTCAGGAAGCGCCGCTTCACATGAAGAATGTCTTGACCTGTGCTTCAGCCGTCAGTCTCATGTCTTGACGTGCTGTCTTCTTGATACCGGTTTTCTCCTCCGACAGCAGCCCTTTTTCACCCTGGCCCGACCGCCGTCTGGCTTGCGGAATCTTCCTTGTACTGCAGCAAGCAGCTCGCGCACGTACACGTGTCCAGTGCGAGCGGCGCGTCTTTGAGCACGCGGCGTGCCACGCGGTCGCACGAGAAGCGAAAGATGACGGAAAGCACGCTCGAGTCGAGTCTGCCGAGGCTTCGCTGCGAGCTGAAGCGATAGATGACGCTGAGAAACGCGAGCTTGGCCCGCAGCGCCATGGGACGCAAGCACCACGGCTGCGAGGAAATGTTGACGGGGAGCCGCGTCGGCAGGTACGGCGTGTACAGACTGAACCCGGGCAGATGCAAGTACTCGAGCGTCGCGCTCGCGCTCGCGGCCCTGGCCAGCCGTACGACGTGCTGGTCCCATGCGAGGGCTTGTCGGGACGCGTCGCCCACCGGAGGAACCGCGTGGACCACGAGCTGGCGCAGCACGTCGCGGCCTTTGCCACCGAGAATCCAAGCGATGGAGTCGGCGATGTGGCCTTCGCCGATGGGCTTGTAGACCGCGCGCGCGATGCTCAGCGCCGCGATCTTGCACGCGCCTCGCGCGTAGACTGCGCGCAGCGGCTCGACATCTTCCAGCAAATGGCCGCTCACGTTGAGCTCCGTGAGGTTGGGGCAATGCCGCAAGAGCTGCCGCAGGTGGTCGCTCCGCAAATGCCACCCGGGCAGCTGCAGGCTGCGGAGCGGCGCGCCGATCACCGCGAGCAGCTCCATCAACACGTGCGCGTGGTCGTCGTTGGCGCCGCGCGCCCCGCACGCGTCCCACGTAAACGACGTGACGCGCTGGTTGATGGGGGCGGGTTCAACACTTTGTGCGGCTGGCACGAGCGACGGCACAACGCGCTCGCGCAGCACCTCGGTCGCCGGTACCCAGCCGACACCGCCGCCGGGCACCACGACCGCGACCTGGCTCTTGTATCGGACGAGCAGTTCAAACTCGTCGTGCGCCTCGTGGTGGAGCGAGCACAGCGCCCTGGCGCCGCTGGACGGCGCGGTCTTCGCGACGACGCCGCACCGTAGCTGTACAAAAGTGCGAGTGACCGGCTGTTGGACGGGCAGTGGGCCGCAGGCGGTTTTGTCCCCGGCGACGACCATATGCGCGAGGTCTTGCTCGGCGCACACGCTGCGGAGAACGCGTGTGAAGGCCGCGAGCCACGCGGACGTCAGCAGCCACGCGCCATGCGGGGCCTCGCCCTTGCGCGGCGCGCGGAGACACAGCGACGTGACGCTCGACTGGGAGTCGACGTGGAAGAACGCGAACGCGAGCCACGCGGCGTTCTCGTCGCTCGCGGCGAACGTGACGTCGAGTTCCTGGACGCGCGCGATCCCGCTGCTGCGCAGCGCCGCCGCAATCGGCACAAAGTCGTCGACGCTGGGCGCGGCCAGCCGGCTCAGGATCTCGTGGCCCCGCGCGAGGTCCGCGAAGAACGACCGCTTGACGCTGGCGCGCACGCCCGCGAGGTTGGCCACGCGCAGACTTCGCACAAAGTTGGGCGTGCGCCGGCGATGCTGGCCCAGCATCTCCACGGCCTTGGCCTGCAGCGTGCACGCGCGGCCGAACCGCAGCGTCGTGATGCGGAAGCGGATCCCGTCGACCGCGCGGTTCGCGTGCACGCGGCCGATCACGTCTAACAGCTGCGTCATGGCCGCCTGCGTGAAGTTGCCGGTCGTGAAGCTGAGCCCGACCTCGACGTCGACGCCCTTGTTCACGTTGTCGTCGTCGTAATCGTCGTCGGGAAGCCCGTCGACTATAACCGGACCGTATAGCACCGGTTCACCATCATCATCATCGTCGCCGTCAGGCGGGAGCAGGAGCTGCTCGAGTGACGTCAGGACGTCCGTCTTGACCACGTCCTGGTCGATGCACAGCAGGAACCGGGGGCGCCGCGCGCGGCTCAGCGCGATGAGGTGCCGCTCAAGCGGCTGCCTCGCGTCGAGTGCGGCCTCGGGCCAAAGCGCACGCAGCAGTTCGAGCCAGAACGTGCTGCTCCCCGTTGACGCTTTCGTCGTGGCCCTGACGCGCTCCGGCCCCACCATCTCGCCGCAGTGCATGGTCGCGGCGTCCCACTGGAACGTGCCGCGCTCGGCGAGCCGCACGAGCAGCTCCAAAAACGCGCGCCGCGTGCGCACGCGCCGCAACTTGGCCTCCGGTGCCAGCGCTCTGTCGCCGAGGTCCTCGAACGGCACTAGTGCCAGCCACACGGTCTCGCTGCGCGGCAGCACTTCGCCCGGCACGGCATCCAGCGCCACGAGCTTGAGCACGGAGCCCACGGTCTCGTCTTCTTCTTCTTCGTCGGCATCATTTTCGTCGTCGTCGTCGTCGTCGTTAAAGCGACTGGCGACGGTGGCCGTGGCGGAGCTCGCGCCTGTTGCGGGCGCGCGTGGGAAGCTCGGCAGCTGGGCAACGTCGCGCGCGAAGCGGACGACCGCGCGCAGCATCCTCGCCGTTTGAACTTGGTGAGATGCAGGATCGAGCGGATCCGAACCCAGCAGCTAAGTGCGGTTGAAGTCTATAGTGCGTACCTACGTGAAGGATGTGACATCGAGTTGTGAGACATTTTAATGTCTCAGCCTTAAAAGGCGACACAGCATAACCTGCTATATCTGAATTCTACGTCAAAATTTTAGTTCTTAGGAAGTACTAAACTTTCACAAATGATACAAGTGAGACTGTACCCAAGAGCATTGGGGCCCATGCTCTTGGGTACAGTCTCACTTGTATCATTTCAGGCCGGCGATGGGCCCATGTGTGCCCATCGCCGGCCTGAAATAGGCGTCAACCGACTCGTGGTCAAGAAGTTGCAGTTTGCGATGCCCGACGTCGTGGCCTGCGAGACGGCCATCGACGCCGTCGTCGCGTTCGCTCGCGATGCCGCCCGGTTGCCGGGGTTCCCTGCCGAGCCCTGGCTCGCGAAGAGCGTCGTGGCCGCACGCCCTACAGTAGTCAAGCCCGTCGCGACCGACAAGACCCCGGGCGAGATCCTGCCGAACCCGTCCGACTCTTGGCTCGCGATCATGCCGTTCCGTGATTTTGCAGGCACTGCTGTCAGGACCGACGCTGCCGTCGAGGGCTTGATCCAGAAGCGTCGTGCGTTCCTCGGGGTACTCGCGACGCTGGCGACTGCCAGGACGTCACCGTTTTGCTGGAAGTCGCCCCTGATGGACTGCGGCGAGTCGCGTGACGTCGTCGTGGAATCCAGAGACCCGTTCTGGGTCCGTTTGCTGCGCGCGCTCTGTCCCGAGACACCAAAGGACGTGACCAGAGATGTCGTGCGTCATCTCATCACCATGACCGACCACCGGCGAGCGCCGCAGTTCTTGCTGTGCGTCGCGGACGACGCCACGACCGAGCACTTCCCAGACTGGCTCGCTCAATTGCTTCGAGGCGGCGACAGCGCTGAGGCACGCGCGCATGCAACCAGCGTTCTTGACGCGTGCGGCGTCAAGACGCAGGAGAATAGTACCAACGACTGCCTGATTGTCGACGTCGGGTTGAGCTTCACCAAAGGAGCTTTCTCAGCTGCGATGCTTTCCAGGATTCTCGAGGTCGTCAACAACACGAACACCATGCGCTCGTCTAACGACGGTCTCCGGCTACGCATCACGACGCTTCGCTTCGGCGCAGACTGCTCGTTCGAGTCGCCCGCGGTGGAACTGTTCGCGCAGCCGACGGCGATCGCGCTCCTCACGCACGTTCGTCTAGGAAACCTCGCCAAGGTCAAGCCGTCCTCGATACGGAGTGCTGTCCGCGGCTTGATGAGCCCAGGATCGAGTGTTCGACGTCTCGGTCTTGCCTCCTACCTTGGCTTCAAAGCTGTCGCGTCGGCACTGCGGTACGCGGACACCACGCCGATCGAGGAGCTCGACGTGGCCTTCAAGCCGACGCTCGAGAACGCGATTTGGCTCGCGTTCGGGATCTTCCACGTCGACTCCAAGTCGCGCGTGCGGTCGCTTCGCTTGCGCTTGCCGTCGAAGAAGCCGTACAGTCGGATGCACGGATTACTCACGCAAGAGTGGATCGGCACGTTCAAGCGCGTGCTCGCCAGCGTGACGGCTGCCCGCGAACTTACCAACGTGGATGCGGGTAGCGGCGACCGCAATCCACGAAGCACGATCTCTACTCGCAGATTCGTCACCGTCGAGTCAGCAACTGCCGTGCAAGCCCAATTGGAGGACTTGGCACAGCTGGTGTACACCACGGAGTCCGCATGCGAAGAATTTGAAGTCATTGCGGCCGTCAAGGACGCGCTGGCGGTGGTGGTGCCAGGTATCGGGCTGGGATGGATTCCTTCCGCTAGCGTCGTGTCCGAACGATGCATCCCGACATGGTTGAAGAATGACTCTGACTCGTATCAAGCGAATCGTTCGGTGAAGACGCTGGTGTGGGACTGCCCGGTCGCGTCATGCGCTCGGAACATAGCCAACGGCCTCACCCACGTCGAGGCGCTCTTGGCGCTGCTCGCGATCGTTGGTGAGCCGCTGGAGACTCTGCATTTGCCAGCCCTCAATGTGCGCACAGAGGATCTACACCAGATCTTGCGATCGTGCCCCAACCTCACCGAGCTCAACCTCAGCGGCCACAGCACACTTTCGTTCCAACCGCTCGCGGACGCGTACGCTTTACGACAGTGCAAGATTGCGTCGCTGAGCATCGTTCGCAGTGGGTGGTCGCAGAATGAGGACGCGACGACACGCGAGTGGAATGAGATTCTCAGCGGTCAGGGTGGTGACACGCTGCACCGCCTCGCCCTCGAGATGCCCCGCCCGTCCACGATTGCCATTTCACACGCACAGGCCGCTCGCGAGCTCGCAAGACTTCTTCAGCACCTCAGCGACGCGCGTTGCCTCCAGTTCGTGCAGCTTTCTGGATGGAAGCTGTGCCAAGATATTATGGACCAATCCAGTCGCTTTTCTGCGCACAACAGGGTGACGCTCTCGCTCGACTTGACGGCGCGTCCGTTCATCGTCGTGCCGATGGCACTTCGGCAAAAGCTGGCCTTCCTGAGTTGCGTGCTGGGCCGTCCAGATGCGAGTGGGTGGAGTGGGCTGGACGTTGTGATGCTGGCTCTAATCTTTCGCTACAGCGGCGAGGCGATCCCACGGCGCGCGCTCGTGGACACGCCGCTGGCGATCCCGCAGTGCCCGTGCTGCCGCGAGTCGGGAGACGTCAAAACGAGCGCTAGTCTGCACTGGGCAGCATGGTAAACAAAACTGGGCACAGTATCTTCGCCTTCCCGTACAAGCAAGGCCTCGTGGTGACCGTGGCAAGCAAGTCGATGGTGAATCAGCGAGAGTTCGGACGCTTGAGCTGACGAGCGTTCGCAAAGCAATAGCAAGGACGCCTCCTCTCCTTAGTCGCTCTGAAGTGTCGTTCTTGATCGAAGGAGACTGATATCCACAGCAAGGGAATTCACCATCGTCACGGTCAGCTTTCGCTGGTCGGAGACCCTGCGGCCGACGGAGGTCAACCCCGCCACGACCGCAGATATAGGGCCAGCTCCTGCCGAACGCAATCGACTCGTGGATCGCCGTCCTGCCGTTCGAGGATCTCGCAACGACGGCCGGGCTCGACGTCGCAAGTGAGCTGATCCAGACACAGCGCGCGCCATACCCTCGGTGAACAATGCTGGTTGTGAACGGTGCTGCAACGAAGATATGTCGACGCTCGAGTGGCATGCGATTCTTGACAGCGCCGAGAAGTCGCATGGCTCGGCATCTCGAGGTCGACAAGCTTCTTTATGGAGACATAATGATGAGGTAACGCCACCGCTCTCGCTCATGCTATGGTAACACGCCGGTCATCACACGAGCTTCATTTTGCACCACTCGAGAGCGTAGACCCCAACAATAATTGGTCGTCACACAATGATTGGTGTTAGTTTCTTGATTAGTCCATGTTGGTGACCTACATTAGGACATGATGAGGACAGGTGTTCTGTCACCTGAGATCAGTCCAAGAGAAAAAACGAAGAAGACCATGGCCGGCGTCTACCACGAGCGGCAGGAGCTGCTCCGCTGCGGCATCCACGCGCTCAACAACGTGCTGCAAGGTACCGTCGATCGCTCCTCCTCCTCCTCCTCCGCTGTCCTCTCCTAATGCCTCCTCCGTTCTCTCTTCCGGTCACGCAGCCAAGGTCGTGGACCAGCAGCAGCTGGACGCGGCGTGCATGCAGCTCGTCGCGAACGCCGAGGCCGGCGCGTCCTCCTCCTCCTCCTCCTCCTCCTCCTCTGCTTCGTCCTTACGCGCGTGGCTGTGGAACCCGCACCGCTCGGCGCTTGGACTGGGCAACTACGACGTCAACGTGCTCATGCTCGTGCTGCAAACCCACGGCTTCGAGCTCCAGTGGGCCGACAAACGCCAGCGCGTCACGCCCGACAGCGTGGACTTTGACGCCGTCGAGGGCGTGCTCTGCAACGTCGTGACGCTCGGCGGGTTCCTCAGCCGCCTCGGCATGGAGCAGCGCCACTGGTTCGCCATCAAAAAGGTGCGGGCTTGATCTCTGTGTGTGGGTTGATCTAGCTCACCTCTCGGTCGTCACTCGTCTGGTTGCGGTGGATGGTCCGTGTACATAGATCGACGGACTGTGTTTCAATCTCGACTCGAAGCTGCGCGCGCCGGTGGCGTTCGCGGGCGACGACGAGTGCCGCGAGTTCCTGCAGGAGCTGGTCGACACGGGCGAGTGCGAGCTGTTTCTCGTCAAGAAGGTGGTCACCACTGAGCCGCAATAGAGTTTAGACTAACGGTTGAGTGAGCTCGTGTGTATATTGATGCGGAAGATATATAGGGAGAGAGAGATATAAAATGGCGGTTTGGGTGTGGCCGCGTCGAGCAAGCCCCCGCCGCGGGCCCGCCTTACTTCTTGGTCATGGGCGTGGACTTTTGGTAGATGGGGCCGGCCGTGCTGGGCGGCGGGTGCGCGTCGTGACTCGCCGTGCGCTCGCGCGCGCTGACGTCGCGGGACGGCTGGAAGACCTTGAACGCGTTCTTCTTGGCCGGGCCGTCGATGTACGCGAAGAGCTCGTCGCTCATGTAGTACTTGTCGGTGCCCTTGTTCACGTTGCAGTCCTCGCAGAAGCAGAGTAGGATCGTGTCGATGCCCGTGCCGTACACGTCGAGGAAGAACGAGGCCGTCGCGTAGCCGAGCAGGCCCGTGATCTGACCGAGAAACAGAACACCGAGTGAGTATGCATAAAGTCCGCTGAGTATACGCGAGGAGATAAACGTACCAGCATCGGGAAGATGGGCGAGTCGATCTGGTCGAGGTCGCCGAGGAAGAACGTCGGCACGTGCTCGGGTGGGTGGCGGATGAAGAGGAACATGAAGAACATGGAGAAGGCCGCGATGAAGAGCTTGCCCAGCACCATGAGGAAGCGCGTGATGATGCTCACGGTCGCG